>APFE031245562.1:302341-326512 GCA_000404065.3 Pinus taeda
GTTTATCCTAAAAACTCACTTTTGGGTTATTTCTAGATGTTTCTAGAAAGATTTTGATGTGGATTGTTCGCTCCAAGGTGGTTCATGCATCCCAAAAGAGAAGGAGCTAATCCCTTGATAAGAGGAGCTATCCCTTTGAAGGAGGACCTAGTAACTTCCCTCCATTGCACTATAAATTAAGGCATTGGGTCTGTTGTTGGGGAGGTTAGAAGTTGAACATTTTGAGGGTAAATGCTGATGGAATTGGGACTTCCTAGCTAAACTTGAGAGGAGAGATCACATACCTTTTGGTTTCATTGGGAAGTGAGTGAAGCTTGTCAAAGTAGAGGATACTTCTTGTCGGACCATGGGAGGAGCTTGTATAGCATCAAGGCATAGGTCGTAAAGTTCTTCTTCATTTGAATTAATACAATCAGATTCATTTTTCTCAATAAATTGTCTTATGTGGTTTGTTTCATAATCTCCTTGATCATTATGATGAATATGCTTTATAATATTCGCTTTTCAAGTGCTATTTAATTTGGTTTGCTTGTTTGTGTTTGCAGAATTACACTTCAAGGAAGCTCATTTGGAGCGAGAGAGCGAGGCTTCCACAAACTTGCATTGGACCCAAGGTAGGCATAAAACACTTGTTTGCCTTTGTTTTAATTGCATATTTAGAGAAAGATAGTTTTTGATTGGCTTGCTTGTCACTAGATATCTTTAGATACTAGGAAGGTCGATCTTGTCTGCAACCTCGACTCATTCCGTGTGACAGGGTGAAGGTAGGAGGAGGTGAATGAAGGGTGTGGAAGCTCCTTGGCCAATATTAGTACCCCTCAAAGGTCTGTCTTGCACCAAATTTGATGCCCATGGTGTCATTCCTTTATCCCCACAGAGTGGATTCGGAGGCAGAAAATGGAAGCAAAGTGAGGTACCTAGAAAGGAGATGAAGAGGTCTAGGTGGATGTGGAAAGGTGTACCTACCCCTGCAAATTAGTACAATTCCTACAACTAGCCAACACATGCATCAAATGACCCATAATATAGTGAGTTAAATTATCATGGAAAAAATGAGTTGAATTTTATTAAGATCTATTCTACCCTACAACACTACCCTAATTTCCAAACCAATGATGCCAACTTCTAAGTCGGAGAAACTAGACGTGCAAGATAATTACAACTTGCATTTATCTATTTCCAGGAAATCATAAATGAATCTTTTTGGGTTTTAATTTTGGATCTTTCCAATCACTAGTCCCACATGAGAGGGGATAGGCAAGCCTACAATCACAAGTTTTTGTAATATAACATCCACTGAAACAAGGAAATAATTGCAATACTCTGAAACAAGAACAAGGAAGAAATACAAGAGAGGGACTAAATCCTATGATTTGGGCCCAAATCTAAGGGTTTCAGCCCTCCAAAACTAACTTATATGTATATCAATACTAAGCTTCTCATTAACAATAAATCATAGTCTCATACATCATGAAAGATAAGAATGACAATTTCAAGCACTAGGCTCAAAATAGCTACCCTTAGCTACAACCAAAATTTGAATCCTAATGAGCCTTTCAACAAATTTACTTATACAAAAACGATTGAGTGGAAGCTTCCTTGAAAGAAGGAAATCTCCCCTCCAAAATCTTGAGATTTGTGAATCTGGTCCCCTTTGTCCTTGTCATGCACTTGCAGTTCCTCAACTCCTAGTGAATTGGAGTTGTTGGGTAGGATTATGTGATCTCAAGCCGAGTTAGGGATTTAATGAGGTGGACAAGCTCCCTTTATTCTCTCTAGGTGTCTCCATCAAGCCCTTGCATGGTAAATATCTCAAAAAATGCTTATTTGACCTGCCTATTAATCACTTTAGGCCATACAATATGAGAAACACCCTTTAGTCTTCCTACTAAGCATATTATGGTTAAAAATGTGAATTAATGTGAGAAAAGGATAGTTTTAAGGGTTAGAGGATAACACAATGAACTTCTAAATATACCTATTGATGGGTCCCATCAGACAACACCCTCTTATCCCTATCTTTCCTCATCCCATCTTAGATTAAGGAGGCCTGTCATGAATGGTTTTCTCATCCATCTCTTTCCTAGCTAATCCAAAGGTTACAAGAGGATCCTAACCCTTTAATGGGTTACACTTGGTAGGCAGATATTCTTCGATATAAATATTGTGTGGTTCTCCCCCCTAAATCCACTCTCAAAGCACACATCTAGCAAATTTGCACTCCTCTCCTATTACAGGACATTCAAGATTTCATAAGACTTATGCTCGTGCACACCACTCTTTTTTTGTGGAAACGATGAAATAAAACATTCTTACATTTGTGGTTGAATGTGATGTTTTCCAGTAGAATGAAGGGGAAACAATGAAGACACCATGAACCTTATAACGATGCCACTACCTACTTCTATATGGATGGATGTCTCAATGGATTTCATTATCATTGTCCCTAAATCAAGAAACAAGTCAGTCATCATGATGGTAGTTGATTGACTCTCCAAATATGCCCATTTTTGTGCCTTACCACACCCATTCACTCTAGCTCTGGTGGCTTAGGTTTTCATGGATCAAATTTTCAAACTTCATGACATGCTTACCTCTATTGTGACTAATCGAGATCCCACATTCACCAAAAAAATTTAGCATGAGATTTTCAAGCTACATGGCACACAACTCTGAATGAGTAAATCTTATCACCCCCAGACAAATGGTCAAATTTAATCGGTAAACAAATGTTTGGAAACCTACCTGTGGTGTTTTTCATTGGACAGACAACATCAATGGGTGTAGTGGTTACCTTTAGTGAAATAGTGGTGTAATAGTAATTATCATGAAGCAACCAAGATGACACCATATGAGGTGGTGTATGGCCAACTCCAACCTTTGCCAAATTCGTATCTTCCAGGATCTTCCAAGGTACAAGAAGTGAATAAGTTGCTTCAGAATTAATCCCCCACTCTTTCTCTTTTGAAAGATAATCTCAACCAAGTGAAAAAATAGATGAGGCAATAGGTTGACCAGCATCGCTTTGAAATATACTTTCAAGTGGGAAACCAAGTGTTCCTTCGACTTTAGCCTTATAAGCAGACATCTCCAAAATAAGAGGGCTTATAAAAGTTACTTCCAATGTTTTATGGCCCTTATCAGGTTCTTCAACATATTGGCTATGTCACCTACAAATTAGCATTGTCGGCCACTTCCAAACTCTACCCCATCTTCCATGTCCCCTGTCTCAAGAAATCATGGGGTGCAATTGTAAGGTTCATACCATCTTGTGTGAATTGGACAGGGAAGGATTTATGTGGCTCCATCTAGAATAGGTCCAAGGTTCCAGGTAATGACTCTCCATGGCCGCACTATCAATGAAGTCCTCATCAAGTGGACATACAACTTAGCAGAAGATACGACATGGGAACCATAAACTATTCTTCTAAACTTTTCACAGCTTCATCCTTAAGGACAATTCAGTTTTTGAAGGGGGGGGAATGTTAGGTTCTGACCCTAACCTCCTTGTTAATGTAATAAGCCCAAGGGGCCTCGTAAGAGTAATGATTAGTTAGTATAATAAATAAATCCCGTAATCATTGTAAGTGGTTGACTTGCATTACAAAAAAGGGACCACAATTAGTTATAATGGACCATTGTTAGTAAATAAAGTGGTTAACCTATAATATGTACTAGACCATGAGTAGTTATGGTTTTGGGTCTCAAGAAACTATATAATGTTGAAGATATTAAGGAAAGTCTTGTCTTGTCTTGTGTAATTGAGCTCTACTCTACTAGAGGTTAACCCCTCGAAGAGGCGAGTAAACAATATTTCTAGAGATATTAATAAATATTTCTATTGTTAGAATCTCATTGTGTTATTTTATGGGTATATCTAGCATATTTCAGACTTCTGGTATTTTATTCAGGTCAAGCATACTACAGGACCTTGTCGTTGATTGTTAGAGTGAAGGAGCAAGAGGAAGACTAAGAAAACCACTAAGTATAATGAGGCATTTGATAGGAGGAAATCCTCTTACTTAACTTCTAGATTTACGTCGTGGTCATGGATTCCTGGAAGGGATTTGTATCATAGTGGTCTTGATAGATGGGAGTTGTGAGACAGAAAGTGTTCTATCAAAGTATAGGGAATTTCATGTCATAATTGTGGGACCCCTGGAAGGCTTTGTGTCACGAGGTTCGACCGAGACATGAGGATGTGGATGTTCACAGATTGGACTCCATGTTGGACCCCTGAAATCTTATATAATGGCAAATTGCTCCTTTGCATAAGGCCCTAGTCCTGGTGGGGCCCAAAATTGGTTAATGTGCTAGTGTGACATGGAAGGAATGCTGACATGGCACACAGACAACGTGAAATGTGGCCACCAAAAATGGATTTTTGGGATGGCCTTGTGGCCTATAACTAAGTGACACATCACACCTTGAGAAGAGGCCACAAGGCAACATGATGTCATCACAGGATGATGTCAGTATGACATCATCATAGGTTGCGGACCCTGGGAGGTTCAAGTGTACAATTTAGGGTATGAACCATGATTAAAAGAGTTGGGGAATGAGAAATATTTTGGCCACTTGATGGAGAAAATTGTTTTCACGAGCCATAGACACTAGGAGGTTCAAAGTGTGCATCCCTAGGATACGTCATGATTGACATGGACAAGGAATGGGAAACTTCTCAACAATATATAGGGAAGTGTTTGTCAGGCATTAGGAGAGTTACCTCATGATGCAAATGTTTTACATGAATGCCACAATTGACAAATATTGGGGAAGTATGCGACCACCGAGTAACTAACGCTAATATTTATTTTCATGCATTGGGTGTCTGAAGTGGATGAAACCTCGTAACATCCTGGGAGATGGGATTTACAAGATGGGAAGTAATCTCATCACATAAAATGGAATTCACGCCACAGAGGCTTGGCAAGGTAATGCCAAAGCACTAATGTGAACAGAAAAAGAGCAGGGTGGTGCGTTGATATGGAAGAAACCATAGTAGAAGTTGCAAGTGACGTAGTAGTGCCATATAGGAAAATGGGAAGATACATGTGACATTTCTTGTTGATGTGGTAGGGTAATATTGGCTAGACTTTAAATGGCCACAAATTTTTATTCGAGTGTTGAATTTTGATATTGTTTATATTTATGGAAAGATCCCATTGAGTTGTATGTGATGGTGTAGTCCAAATTTGATTTTGTTAACTTTGGAGAGGGAGAAAATTTTGTAAACCCATTTACATAATGAGACCATGTACTTGGTAGGTTCAAGGGGGTGGGAGGTAGTGTTACACTACAAATTCTCTAATAGCCTTTACTCCCTCTCTCTAAGACATTTCTTACTTACCTAGGTTGATTTTATATTTATTAGGTTGATTTCACACTTGCTAGGTCAATTTTGTACCTATATATGTGTTTCCTATTTTGCACAAGCCATACAACTAATAATTTTTAGAGTGAGAGGTTTTACAAGGCCATAAAACCACTTTCACATATCAAAGATATCTTTATGTATGTTGTATGACTATACATGGTTTAATGGGTATCTCTCTATTTCTTGGGAGCATTACATTGGATGATAGAATGATGATTAGAGGCCAAATCTTCTTCTAAGTTGTTTTCTTTTCCATTTGATGAATTTCCATCTCCTTGGGCATAACATTGATATTTAAGAGCACGTGTCTTATTCTAACATTCTAGTGCAATTGTGGTATAATTAATTAGAATCCATATATTTTCCTTTGGTAACCACACAACATAATAACCCATTTATACATGTAAATTAAAGAATGGGCAACCCTTGTAAATTTAATGAATGGTGTTTAGAGTTTCATTGGAGACTGTTGTTTAGTGAGTGTTGAGCTATTTATATGTGTAAACCCTCAAAAATTAATCATCAACCTAGGGGTCCATAGACTTATAAGGTACAAACACATTATGTGTAGGATTAAAGCCTAAGGTATCTTGAAGGCATAACAACTAAAAACACTGAAAATAACAGTTACATATTACCTCAAAGAAATCTTAATTTCTTCCTAAACTTGAATATTAAATGGGGCTCAGTCGATTCAGGTGAGAATAATGTAACCATGACCTTTAAATTCCATTTGCCTCATAGACACTACATTTCCATTCTACATTCAATTGACATCAACAACTCATTGTATTTTGATACCAAATATTAGCACATAAAAAATTAATGATTTAACAATGATCCTTAATGAGTATCAACCAATTAACAATCACTCTAAAACTTGCTAAGAATAAAGACACATAAACACAATATGATCTTAAAACAATCAAGATGGAAATCCTAAAAATCTATCCTTTGTACATGTAGATATGCTTCCTGAGAAGGGGGGCCTATTTCCTTGGGAAGCAAGCTACATAGAGACACTAAACAATACTCCAACACAAAACCACAAAATAATATAACTCAAAATATCATTAGATTGAGGAAATATTTTTACATATGTACACTGTTATATCTCCCATTCTTTGTCCTTTATACCACATTACAAAGTCTAATACATATTTATAAGAAGATCTAAACTATGGATAAGGTCAATGTCCCTAATCTCATGGATCGGAGATCAAACAATACATACGCTATTTAAGGTTTTAATATGATCCTAATCCTCATAAAAGAGCAAGAGCGTCCTTAGCTTGGAACTAAATGAGCATGAATCATAAGGCCCCACACTAGCTGCCATCAGATATGGTCCCTCTAACTCATGGGATCTGCTTATCTCTTCCCATATAACATAGTCAAAAATAACCAAATATGTTTCCATATTTGAATCTAAAGATATGGTTGGCTTAACATATTGTAGAACTCCCAACATGGGTCATTTGATCTAATTCATAGGAATGAGATCGAATACTTCAAACTACTGATGAACTGGAAAAACGAACTATTGATGAGATGGCAAGATCATTATTGTTCACTACATATGAATCTTTGTTGCATATAGAGGTATGCTTAACAAAATCATTGATCGTGGCTTCATGTTTCTTCCTGAAGACTTGGGTGAAAATGGAACAACACAAAACCATCTCAAACCCCTGCTCTAAAAAACCCATGTGCTTGATTCTCATCATGATAGCTAGACATATGACAAACAATGAGATAGGAACATGAACTGTATTCTGCGAACAATAACTAAACTAAATGAATAGGAACCCTTCACCTAGCACGAGAAGCGATCCTCCACATTGATCATCATTAGTAAAATCTTGTGTAAAACTCAAAACATTCAAAATAAAGGAAATATACTAAATAATTAACAATTTACCTTATCATGCTCAGGGTTAAGGTAGTGGGCTTAGGATTTGCATATTACAGAAGATAATGATAGAAACTAAGTAAAAGCATGAGTAATCATAGGGTAAAAGGTGTGTGAAACTGCATCAAAAAGAAAGCCAAACATGAGTTACAATTTTTAGAAGTCTAACTATACTTAATTTCACATCTAAACTAACAAATAACCAACTCCACATCAAATAATATTAATATTTCCCTTCTTGTGTAGTGCACCTTAAAAATTGAGAGATAACCATAACAGTTCTTTATAAGAAAAGCATTAATTTGATTGTTGCTGTTTCCCTTCTTGGGTAATGCACCTTAAAAATTGAGAGATAACTATAACACTTCTTCATGAAAAGAGCATTAATTTAATTGTTGGTGTTTAACCCAATAAAGTTTATCAATAATTGACATTATTTGTTAAATAGTTTTAACCAAAAACATTAAATCTTTGAAAAAGTTTTAAATTCACCAAATAATGATCACAATAAGATTGAAACACATATAAGTATAAAAATATTTTGACCTTGATAAATTTTGTTTATTTAAATATTCATATACAAAGGAATTGAACTAAAAATTTTTAGTGATTAAGTAATTACAAAGTTCTCATCATTATTAGCCTTTTCAAATAGTTATTTCCACATATATTACAGCGAACAACAGTGAACAATTTATTTTATTGAAATATTTGAGTTTTACAAGTTTGTACAATAACATTTAGCAAACGTTAAGGTGCATCAGCCGTCTAGCCTTTTCGAAGCCAACAAAAGTGGAATAAAATTGTTAATGAAATCAGTGAATTAAAAATGTTTAAATAGTAATATAATAACTTAATTAATAATTATTTTATAGCTATTATTAATAGGATAGAAATTTTTGTTCAAGATATTCGGGGCATGTCGCATACAAGGGATTATTCTTTGAAATGTCTTTCATATTAGTATTGGGACGAAGGTTTAATAAAGAATTTTTTCACTATTTCTATTAAATATATAATAACCATAATATTTAAGTTATAATTTAAATAATTAATTAATTTATAATTTTGGTTGATTTAATAGTGGGATGAATTAATTATTTTTAATTTAAAAATAATTTAATTAAATTTTTTAATTAAATTGAATTTTAGAATAGAGAATTATTTAATAAATATTGAAAATTAGTTTTAAATTGTAATTAATATTATAATATCATAAAAAAATATTAATAGTTTATAGCAATTAAAATAATTAAGTGTTTGTAATTTTGATCACAATTTTATCTAGACAATGAATTTATCTCTAGAATTTGGTGAAAGATTTTAAAGAAATTTGATTGTGGAAGTGTTTAAATTGCTTTTGGCAGAAATGGATTTAGAGTGATCAAGAACCCTTGGGGCACCCAAAACTCTGAAGCTTGATAACTTTAACTTAGATTTTCAAAAACTTCTAACAAATTTTCTGGAAATCAGATGAGAATTTCTATTCTTTTATAAATAAAATACTCTGAAACTTGATAACTTTAACTTAGATTTTCAAAACCTTCTAACAAATTTTCTGGAAATCAGATGAGAATTTCTATTCTTTTATAAGTAAAATTATAACAGGTTTAGAAAAACAATTTATAATACCACAACACATAAAACCCAGAAACAAAAACACATATAAAAACCCTAAATTTATTATTTAAATTATATTATAAAAAATATTCTCATATTATTAAATTTAACCCCTTCTATTTTTTATTTAAAATTTTTTTCCTAACCCATATCCCAAAATAACCACACATATCCACTTAATAAAATTAATACATTAACGTAACCATGATCTTCTCTGGCTACATCAAATTGTCCATCTAAAAACACTATCCAAAATAACTACACGTATCCACGTAATGAAATTAAAACCCTTTCTAATTTTTTATTTATTTTTTTCTTTTCTAAAAACACTGTTCAAAATAACCACACATATCCACTTAATGAAATTCATAGTTAATGTAACCATGATTTTCTCTGGCCATATCAAATTGCCCATCTCAGAACACTATCCAAAATAATAACCACACGTATCCACATAATGAAATTAAAATGTTAGTGCATCGCCATATCTAATTGCTCATTATTATGTACAAGAATACACAATATGGTGTCAATTATTAGTGCATACAATATGGTGTCAATTATTAGTGCATCTGAATACAATATGGTGTCAATTATTAGTGCATCTGAATATGGTGTCAATTATTAGTGCATCTGAATACAATATGGTGTCAATGTCTACCTACACTTCCATGTAGGACAACGGATTGCATTCAGATGGCCCAGATTTAATGAAATGATGAAGCACCCTCTCAAGTATTATGACTAATTTTAATCAAATCAACCTACAAACTTAAATAATATTGGATCTGTAGTAGGAATGGTATCATAGGCTATGCCTATACTTTTGAGAGGTATGTTGTAGTAGGGATGGTATTATGGAAACATATTTCACAACAGTACAACCTCGTCTATGTCTTTGAGTGGTAAGTTGATGGAAACATATTACACAACAGTATAGCCTAGTCTATGGAAACAGAAACATGAATATGTAAACTTTTTCAAAGTATCGTTTTTTGTTCTGAAAAAAAAACTTCCCCGGGCTGAAACTGATTAGTCTGATCGTGGAGAAGGATGGAAACTGATTAACCTGATCTTGCACGAAGGATGGAGGGTATTGGAAGCCGAATTGAGCCTTTTCCTTCTCACCGGCTTCTGTTCGACTTTTTCTCCCCAAAACAAAACAAGTCACCTGAGGTTTCTGTTCCATATTTTCTCCCCAAACTAATCACCTGAATAGGTGAAGAGTAATCCTGGATAACCACCCATAATGCTCGCGTTATACGAAGCCGTGCAGAGATCGGGAAGAGGCGCTTCCCCTTCCAGTATTTGGCAAACCTGTCTCATTCCCAGCCTGCCCTCTGGCTCTGGATGACAACACAACAACCCTAATTTCAGCACCTTCTCCATCTCGCCCACATCATATGCCTTCCCCAGATTTGGATCCGACGCCTCCAGCAGCCTCCCCTCGGTATACAGATCCCACGCCCACTCTGCCAAAATCATCCGCTCGGCGTCCTTCAACGGATCCACAGGCCTCCTCCCGCAGGCCACCTCCAACAGCAGAACGCCGAAGCTGAAGACGTCCGAGCTGGGCGTGGCCTTGCCCGTGTGTATCAGCTCCGGTGCTATGTACCCCAGCGTTCCCACCACATGAGTCGTCTGCGGATTCTCGCTGTGGTCATACAACCGAGCGAGGCCAAAGTCTCCCAGCCGCCCGTTGAGCTCCGAATCCAGCAGCACGTTGCTCGACTTGATGTCTCTGTGGATGATCCTCTTCTCCCATTGCTCGTGCAGATACAGCAACCCCACTGCCACTCCCTTCAGAATAGCGTATCGCCGATGCCACGGCAGGACTGATTTTGGATCTCCGAATATGAGTTTATCCAGGCTGCCGTTTGGCATGTAATCGTAAACGATGAATAATTTCTTCTGCCTCCGGCACCAACCACGGAGCTGAACCAGGTTCCGGTGCTGTAGGCGCCCCATGCTCGAGATCTCTGCCACGAACCCTTTCATTCCTTCCGTGAACTCCTTCGTGATGCATTTCACTGCGACTTCTTGGCCGCTGACAGGGAGAACGCCCTTGTATACCTTTCCAAAACCCCCTTGCCCCAAAACGTTTTCGCCCCGGAACCTGCCTGTGGCGATTCTCAGATCCTTGTAAGTGAATCTATGGGGCCAGTACTCCTGCTCCCACTCTTCAATCGTTTCCCTGTTTCTCCATCTTTTGAGAAACACAGCCACCGCAATTGCCAGAGATAAAACGAGAGCTGCAACCACGGTGACGCCAACTATGAAACCCCGGCCCGGACGTTTGGAATACATGTTAGCAAATGAAGGGAGACGCGACACATCGAGGGGAGACGCCGTGCCATTGGTTGTGAAGCTCCACGCCAGAATGTAATGGTCTTCCACGTACAGCGCCGTAGCGGCTGAAAAGCCAACAAACATCTTTTCTTGGAGAACGCTTTGCAGATCTATTTTCCGAGAAATCAGCGGCCTCTGCGGTCTCGCCAAGCCGGCCATCGTCACGGTAACGTCCAAGTGGCTGTGAAGATGATCGTAATCGATCCAGGCCTGTATGTTCCTTCCGCTCTTGAGACTGAAGTTATGGAATTCCTCCCCATTCCAATAGCCGGCGGTCTTGGCCTCAACTGAAACGAGGTCGTTGATGTCCACGCCCACGTGGTTGCCGTCCGGATCATTGAATTCAGGATTCTTGCTCGTATCGAACTCCACAGCGAACAAGTGATTGTATGGCTGCCCATTGCTGGTGAGATTAAGCAAGCCCATATAATGGGCGGACAAAGCGCCCATGGGAGATGTGTAGGGCGTCATGATGAATGCTAATCCGTGTCCACCTATGTCAGAGGGCGGGTGCATAATAGAGAAAACGAAGGTAGTGCTGAAGGAAGATAACGTGCCGTTATTTTTCATCTGCACAGGATCTGAATACAGAGCGCGGCCAAGCATGAAATGAGAGTGATTTGTGAGGGCGAGCACAGATTTGAGGCGGATGACTGAAGCATTCGCCTCCAAAATCAAATCGCTTCCATTGAATTCGTTGAAGACGAAAGTGGTATGTCTGTGATCATCCTCCACGGCCTGTGCGGGACTGACGGGTATGACCAGGGGGGTGAAGGCTATGATCAGGAGACGGGTCCGCCATGGAAGCATCTCGAATCAATTCTTTAGGCCGAGCTAAATTCCTCACTGCAAGGAATACCTATCTTAATACATGATCTTGTGATCTTAATTTCCCGAGGGCGGTAGAGGCGGGCGGCTCTTTCTGCCTGCCAGCGTCACCGTCGCATTCCTGACTCTTACGACTACCACCACCAGTACCCTATTTTCTTCGTCATTCAGTCAGAATTGGACGGCCATTTTTTAAAGACATATCGAGGTCCAGGGACCACGTAAAATTGACGGACTATGAAACTCAACTCAACTACTCTTCTATATTTCAACGAAGGCCACGAGAGTGGCGGAAGTCCCTGCCGTGAGATGGAGTGAACTTACTCTATAAGTGATTTGGACGTTTCATAAAGAAAAGATGGGTTGCTTTTAAATTTTTGAAAACAATTAATGCACATCTTTTTTTCAGTGCATTTATATTTATATAAAGCATATTTACATAGAGAATCAGAGATATGCTTAGAAGCAAAAGATAGAAAGACTGTGCTGCACAGAGCATAGCTGAAACTGAAAAATCTTGCATGGAGAAATTAATGCACACCTACTCATTCCTACTGTTCCCGATTGTATCATGGGTGCCCAATTCAATGTGAAATGATATTTTCAGTCTAATGCTTGTATACCCCCATCACAAAATTTCAATACATGATAGAGATTGTAAGATGCTCAAGGCAGGGCCAGGTTCCTTAGATATGAGAAATGTTCGAGGAAGCAGATAATGCCTTTTAGCAATGCAAAGTACCTTGTAGCTTTTGAATCTGGAATTCAATGGAGTTTTCAGCTCTCTTCGTTGGCCTGCTCTAATGGAAAGGCGCAGCCTCAGCCATGGAAAGCATTGGATGGTCAAATAGCGAATGAGAGCCTTGGTGACCATTTTCCTTAGAGAATCTATAGTTTTTAGTGATGACCTCACTGTTCAAGAGTGAGTGTCGTTATTGTGAAGAACATGGTTAATAGGAGATTAATGCTATAAAAGGAATTATAATCTTGCAGCTCATATGATCATATCTTTCCGCAGGAAGTTGTCCTCCTTTCTGATCCGTCATCAGATTCTCCTTATTGTTTTTATGGGATTCCCAATTTCTTTTTAATTGTTGTGAGGAAAAGAAGAAGCATGGTGCTGCTCAAATGTTTCCCGACCAGAAAGCTGAACAATAGTACAACACTCTTCATGTGGCGGCCAATGAACTAAGCACACTGTTCCATGTCTGAAAATTATCTATTTGTATCAAATTTCAAGCGGTTTTAGAAATGTTTTGCATGGTAGCATCGCTGCTCTTTTAAGCCGTGTGCGGTAATTCCCAAGATACCTAGAACGTCCATGAAAATGTTTCTGTTAAAGAGATGCATACAGACGATGCTTAAATGGAAGCTCAAGAAATTGTTTATCAATCGTATACTTTTGAACTATTTTTATATTTTAAGAATTATGGAAAAAATCATTATTAGTTTAAATAAAAGTGTTTAAATTAAAAAAATTCATATAAAAATAAATTTAATTTTAAAAATTATTTGTTATTATTTAATAATAAAAATATAAGGAAATAGGTGAATCGCCTGAGACTCAAAAATATTTAATAGCAATGAAAGTTTGTCTTTTTAGTTGGTAAGTCTAGATGACATGGTTTTTTTAAATAATAATAATGAGTTACTCTACATTTACCACTCTGCATTAACAAATAATAATTATCCTACTACTAATTTAACTAAAAAAAATTCACGGCTTAAAAAAACCATTTCACTTTCTAGTTATTATTTCACTGTTCAGTTATTATTCTTTGTTATATAAACATATATAAAGGTTGCACGGAGCTCACAAAAAATTAAAAAAGGAAAAAAGGAATGAATAATAAGCGTGCAATTAGGGCATAATAACCTTTGTCAGTACATCTGAACTCTATCATTTGCATGTGCAAACTATCTCGCGACATCTATTAAAGACTTTTCAACCCATGTGAACCCATCATATGGAAAGTACTTTGACATTGAACAATGAGTTTTAACTAAAGTCATAGGTGTACTTTCTCAAATAGAGGTCAAATGCTTTTGTAACTTTTGAGGGATTTTAAAGCCAAATGCTCTTGTAACATTCGATTGATTTTATAAACATAATTGAAAGGTAAATTGGTAAAATTGTTAAAGTTCAAAAGGATAAGGATTAATCTACTAAAAACTATTAGAAAGTGGTGGGTTATTACGTATTAAATTTTTAGAAGTTATAAAAGAGAGGAAGATAATTTTAAATGGAGTGATGTTTATTTGTTCATGTAAAGTAGAATAGATGGTGATGGGTGTACTATTAAGGCACTCTATGATGTGAATGTAAAATTCAGTCATGTTAAGGGTTGGCGTCTCTCAAGTCTGGTGCGATCCTCAAGTGATTTTGACAACTTAGATGCCCTTGGATTGCAGTTTCTCAAACCAAACCAAATGTTAAAGTTTCCGTTATTTAAAGACTCACACAATTTAGCAAACAAAAGAGAAAAGAGTAATGTCTATTTATTTTTATGTTTATTGATTTGGTGGTCTAGTGAATGAATGTAGTCATTATGTTAAGTAGAGCCAAGAGTCATGAATATATTTTGATTTGGTTTCCATATGCCATGGTCATGTCATTCCAAATTTTGAGAGGTGGTCCACATACTTGATTTTTGTCCCTTAACACTTGGTCATAGGTTATGTGATTTAAGAGAGAAGATTATGTTGAATATGGTTAGAGAGAGTAGTTTTATTATGTTTATGAGCTCTTCGTGCACTCTATAATCAACAAGGAGTCACCATAAGTTAGGTAAACTTGACGTGCTAAAAGAGTCAAGGTTGTTAGGCTAACAATGGTGGTTTCCACTAGTTGGTATTGGTGGCCCGTGGTGTAGAAATTATGGTGTAGAATTGTAACTTCTCGTGAAATTTTAGTCTAAATCACAAGACACAATCACACTCTACTGCTTTGCGAAATTGAATTCATAATTTAGTACATGAATCACAAACATGCAAAGAGAAATAACACACATGAACATAATATTTTTCCTGGGGAAAGCAATCTGCTAACAACCCCTTGTGCCTCCTTGCATTAATATAATGAATAGAGATATATTACAATTGCTTGCTCAGGCTGAGAACAACCTACAAGTGAATAACCTATCTCTCTGCTCAACCTCTACTTGAGCCATGGACTTAGTCAATTTCAAACTCTACTTGAGCCCTTATTTCCTTGTGCAATTCCCGAGGAAATTAGGCCCCTATTATTTAGGAATTTTTCCCAAAATTCTTGTGAAATTCCCAAGGTTGATCATCTAACTTCATGCAACACTATACACTCAATACTAGTCTACAATTGATGTTACACTGCCTCGAAATCTCCACCACAGTTGGGGAACTCAAATTCTCTACATGCACTATCTATTTTGGGTTGATTGATCAGTTAACTGGATGACCACTGAGTTAGATTGTTGTTCCACTACACAACTAACAGTCCACTAGTTCCTCCAACAGTTAGAACTAGTTTAACTAGAAATAACTTGAAATAATTGGCCTTGATTGCTACAAATTATCAATCACACAAGCTTAACTGAACTCCAACTCTTCTAACTTGAATTTACTGAGCTAACTAAGTGAAAAGAGTCATGTCACTCTAGTTAATTGCATCCAAGTTGTCTGTTGATGTGGAAATTTGATTTTTTCTCAATTTGACGAAGGAAAAATCAAATTGAGACTTTCTTGCTACATTTTTCAACACTCCCTGAGTAAGAAAGGGATTAATAACCACCCCTATCCTATACCTATGATAACAAACTTCCCTCTTGACAAATCCTTTGTCAACATGACAGCATCTTGTTCCTCTGTTAAAATATATTGTAGCAACATTATCCATCTCTGCACACAATCCCGTAAATGGTGATACCATATATCTATATGCTTGGATCTATCGTGAAATACTAGATTCTCAGGTAGCTTGATACAGCTCTAATTATCACAATAGATTATAGTTGGATCCATCATCTAACCAATCAATCCCATACGTATCTTTCTCATCCAAATCACCTCACATGTTGTTTGACTTTCAACCATGTATTCTCCTTCTGTCGAGTTCAACGCCACATATATTTGCTTCTTGTTGTACCAGGAAGTCGTTGTTGACCCAACACTAAAAATTCCACCTGATGTAATCCTTCGATCGGTGGACTCCCTGCCTAATCTACATCGGTGAAGCCACACAGCTTCATTCCCTCTGTTCATCTGTACCATAGTCCAAATTGGGTATTGCCTCTGAGGTACTATAAAACATGCTTAGCTACCTTCCAATATAATTTGGTTGGCCTAAGCATAGCTTGGCTCAATTGGTTGACTGCATAACACATATCTATTGTGTGTTAAAAAGATATATCAATGAACCCACTAGTTGTCGATAAATGGTAGCATCCACCTCTTCACCAAAAGTGGAATCCTCCTTCCTCTAGTTGGTCGCTAGAGGTGTCTCCATGGGTTTACAAATCTCCATGATTATAGTATCTTATTTGCATACTTGCCTTGAGACAAAAATAGTTCCCCATCTCCTTGCCATACTTCCAACCCTAGGAAGTAATGCATGAGACCCATGTCCTTCATTTCAAATTTGTTTTCAAGGTCCTCCTTGCAAGATGTGATCAGTTTCTCATCACCAATTAAAATCAAATCATCAACATATAAGACAATAATAAGCAATTTACCTTCTACCAAGATATGATAGAGGTTCACATCCGCTTTACTTTTGGTGAAGCCCAAACTAGTGAGATAATTGTCAATCCTGGTGTACCAAGCACGAGGTTCTTGTTTGAGACCTTACAACGCTCGCTTAAGTCTGCACACAAGACTCTCGATAAAATGTCTCAAAACCTTCTGGTTGCTTGATGTACACCTCCTCCTCAATAACCCCATTGAGGAATGTTGTTTTTACATCCATCTAGTGGATCTTCCACCCCATCTATGCATCCAATGCAAGCATTGATCTAATGGATGAATACCTTGTTATAGGAGCAAAAGTTTCATAATAGCCAATTCCCTCAACTTGAGAGAATCCTTTGGCCACAAATTTGGCCTTATACTTCTTTATGCTTTTGTCTGCAACATGCTTTACTTTGAAGATCCATCTCGAACCCATTACCACGTGAAAGCGTGAAGATGGGTTACACTTTTGGGCCAAATGTGGCAATGAAATTTCAATTTTTTCCTCTTTTATCAAATTGAAGCCCTCAAAATTCATATAAGTACTGCGAATTTTGATTCAAAGTAAAAGACAAATTGTGGAGAATTATGTTGTTGTCCTAATGATATTTTTTACAAAAATATTTAGTGTCGTATAATAATGAAATACTTGTCCTTGCAAATTTTCACACATCTTAAGAGGTATGTGTGTGTTCGAGTAACATAAATTAGTCTAAAATGTGTAATATATATTAAAAATTTATATTTTTATGCAAAAATATATTTTTTATTATTTTTCAAAGATGATGAAGTAATATTTCAATTGCATTTTGTAGACACATGTGTTCACGTAAGGTTTTTTTCAACTCTTTAAATAAATTGAAAAACTAAAAGTACCCTTTTGAAGAGGACTCATAAATGAAGATAGTGGTATTTTCTAAAAAAATTTCGTTGTGTATATTTTACGATATTGATTATGTATTCAACCTCTTTAAAACAATTATAAAAAAATTCAAGCATTATGTTTAAAAGAAATTAGATGAAAAATATCATATGAATTCGAAAATGCCAAACTCATATGTCATTGGATAGAGGATTCCTTCATGAATCCAACGTGATCAACTCCACCACCTGTGGAAAAATTTAGCCCCAAGTTCACTAGGGTACAAAATGGAGTTGCAGGAAATTTTGCAGAAGGGTTGCTGAAATTGTTGATTTTAGGACTTAAAAGGCTTGGTCGAGTGCTTAAAGCGCTCGATCGAGCACCTAAATTTGAAATTTAAATAGCTCAATCGATGGTTTTGTAAACCCTCAATCAAGCCATTTATGTGGTTAATAGGAGATCAATCAAGCTACATGGTTTGATCGAGCCTTTATAAAAGAAAATTGAATTACCTAAAATTAAACATTTTAAAATTCCAAGTATTATTAGAATTTTTGTTATAATGTCATGTGAACTTATAATTTAACATTAATATAAATATATTATTTTATTCTAAAATTAAATGAATGATTTTATTAAAAATTTAATGTTAATATTAAATTTATTAATTTGGATTAATATAATATTATCAATTTTAATATATATAATTTTCTTATATTATAATTATCTAGCAAAATCACATTATAATGTGGTTGATAATGCATAGGGTTACAAAATGTTGACATTAACAAAAAAGAAGTTACAAGGTAATCAATATAGGTTTATTTTAATTTATATTTTTATAAATCTAACATAATAAAATATATAACATTTTTAAAATCTTGAAGTATTCATAACCTAAATCTACCTTTAAAGAAATAAAACCTAAATAGTTTTAATTGGAAGACATGAAGCGCTCTATGTATCTTTGATGTTGGAACATTAATTATTTGGAAAATTTTAGATAATATTTCCATGGAAAGTTATCATTTTCCCTCTAGGTGAATGTACAACACACATTTGAAATCTTGCATTTTAAATATGTATTATATAAAAAAATAAATTATTGTATGACATCAAAATAAAAAAAAATATTTAAACGTAATATTTTAGTTGTCAAAACATTTTAAATTTTTCGAACTATAGAGCAGAGAGAGAGGGAGAGAAGGGTAAAAGAGAGAGGGGGACACAAATATGGAGAGAGGGAGAGGAGGAGAGAGTGGAGGAGAAAGTGAGGGAGCTCAAGAGATGGACTTGGAGGAAAATATAGGGAGGAAAGAAGTTCAAGACATATATAGAGAGAAAGTTGGAGAGAGAGAAAGGGAGTGACAAGGGAGAGATGGAGAGAGAGTGTGTATGTTTGGGAGTGGGATAGAAAGACAAAGAAGGAGATATGGAGAGAAATGGGGAGGAGAATGAGAGAGGGAGGGAGATAGTCAATAGAATTACAGGATGAAGCGAGAGAGAGAGAGAGAGAGCGGGAAGTGGAAGAGAAAGGAAGAGAGAGAGGATATGGGAGGGAGGGAGAGAGAGAGATTGAGTTGAAGGGGGAGAGATAGGGAGGTAAGAAGAAAGACATATAGAGAGAGATAGGTGGGGATACAGAGATAGAGGGAATGGTAAAGGAGATGGAGAGGGAGAGGGAGAGTAGGAGGGAAGAGACATAGAAGGGGATACATAGGGAGAGAAAGGGGGGAGAGAGAGAGAGGTAGAGAAGGGGAAGAGAGAGGAAGAGGGAGAGGGAGAGATATATAGATATATATGGATAAATAATGTGTATGTTTTTGGGGTGATATAGAGGGACAAAGAAGGAGAGAATAAGGAGATGGAGATATTGATGGAAGGGGGAGAGAGGGAAGAAGAGAGAGATAGAGGGAGGGGGGAGGATATATAAATATGAAGAGAGAGAGAGTGTGTGTGTGTGTGTTTGGGGGGGATGATATAGAGAGACAAAGAAGGATATATGGCGGAAGATATAGATATAGATGGAGGGGGGGAGAGAAAGGGAATTAAATTGCTTACACTATATGCATTGATTTTAGTGTACAAATGTTGATTTCTAATCCTATTTGATTTCTTTCATTAAATGAATTGATCTTTGTGTGTTGATTTCGAATTCTATTTCATTGCTTGCATTAGATGCATGGATTTTAATGTAGATGTTGATTCCTAATCCTATTTGATTTCTAGCACTAGATGCATTGATTTCAATGTAGATGTTGAATTCTAATCCTATTTGATTGTTTGTATTAGATGCATTGATTTCAATGAAGATGTTGATTTCTGATTTGATGTAACTAGATGTATGGTGTAGATTAATTTCAAAATAATTAATTTAGTATTGTGCATTGATTTTAGTGTAAGAAAAAAAAATTATTGACGACATGCATTATGACTAAGCTTTTGTACATAACCCCACAAATAAAACCAAATAAAACTTATATTTGTAACCTTGACATCTCCACATCTTTTAAAATTGAATATAATTTATTTCAATCATATTTAAGTTTTTTAAAATTGAATAAAACTTATTTCAATCATAAGGAACTGATTGAAATACTTGGATAACTAAGTAAATTTAGGAAAGTTGATAATACTATATAAAATTGTAGAAATGTTGTCATATATTGTTTTTTGACCTATATATTAAATTTCAATACGATTGGCTTATATCATGTTATGACTAAACTCTTGTAGATAATCTCAAAAGAAACTATATTGAATAAAACCCATTTGTTGTTTACATGAACATCTTTTAAAATTGAATAAAGCTTATTTCAATCTTATTTGTGTTTTTTAATTGAACCTTGAGATAAGAAATCTATTGAAATGCTTAAAAAATTTTGTCCATGCAATGATATATGGGTGGGTCACAAAAAAATTCATATATATATATATGGCTTTATAATTCAAACAATTTATTTTTAAAATTGAATTCTAATAACATACATGTTATCTCGCAGGGGTTTGATCTTGTGGCCAGTGGACGATCTGTTAAGTCTTTGGTGCTGTTGTGTAGGTCATGAGTTCGAGTCTCGTCTTAATCGAGGGTCGTTCTTGTGGGTTGGGTGGTTCCTCCTAGAGGTTATAGTGGCAGCCAGTGGGATTCAACCTCGTGTAACACGAGTACGATACCACCACCGTTTCTGATTTCGCTAGTCAACAAAAAGAAAGTAATAACATACATGTTCATTGCACTTCAAGACACTTTCTACAAGCCAATATGAAGCATGATTGTAATTCTTTCAATGTTCAATATTAAATTGATACATGATATATTTCAGTTCATTTTAAGTATCAAAGTGACTTGCATCATAACTTAAGATTGTACTTATTTTCTTAGTCTATGAAACTCTAAATCAAATTTGTTATATTTTGAACAAAATTTATAGTATATAATGTTTTTTTTTAATTAGCAAAACAATTTTAACATGTCCATAAACTTCAAAAATCAATGAAGATCCATAAAAAAAATTAATACAAAACCATAAACTGAAATAGTGAATGTACCAATAAACTATCCATATGAAAATATATACAAATTACAAATATCTGTGAACATCCATAAACTGAAATAATAAGCATTCATAAACTGAAATAATATTCATGTACATCCATAAACTATCCATGTATGAAAATATACAAAGTACATATCACATGTGAATGTGTCCTATGAAATGAGCTTGAAAATATACAAACTATCCACTCTAAGTATCACCAAAACTCCAATGTGAGTTCTGCCACACAAAGTAAGTGTCTATAAGCTGGTACTACAATATAACGCATTCAAATTCAAACTAATCAGATCATTATTTGTAAAAAATAAACAATATGGAAATACATGATTTTGAACCACAATTTTAATTGCATATACATGAATCTACTAACCTCAGTTAAGTCCAAATGCAAGTCAAATAGGATGGGGGTCTAATGCATGGGGTTTGGTGCTCCATTGCATGTGGATCAATGATTGGGACTTGCATTAACAGACCCACACCATCAGTGACTCTCTACCCAACATCCCACTCATGTGTCCACATAACAATGACATCAACAACACTCTTCATATGGGCCTGTGTACACAATGGCAAGGACAAATTATAATTAGTCTACAAATTAATTCACATATATGTGTAACTTAAAAAAAATTGTTGAAATCTTATGAATAATTTTTTTTACCTCAATTATTGGTCAGTGTGGTTGTACATAGTGACTCTCCTCCACATGAGTGTTATTAGGTGGAGGCGGAGGTGGAGGAGAATCCATGGAAACATGCTTTGGTGGAGAATGGCCTAGTTGATCAACTTCCCCCTTGGATGACCTCATAAGCTCATCCATGTAGTCGGGCTATGTCTACATGTTATCATGATCTTATTAATATAAATGCAATCTAATATGAACTAGAAATTAATATAAATAATTATGCATAATCTAATAATAAGAGTCAAAAGTTTCGTATATATATGTGCCTGGTCTGTGTCACGTGGGTTGTGCACCCTCCAAGTGTTACATATGACATCAAGACACATACATGCATATGTCAAAAGCTGATCAACAGGAAAACTTGTGAGAAATGAATCATCATATGAACGAATTGGTGGGCGATAAGGAAATGGTGGTGGTCTCCTAATTTCTCCCTCTAATGCAACACATGCATTGACCAATGACGTTTGCATGTTATCTGTAATAGTCTCCCTGGTCTCAACATTGAGGTACGACAACTCCTCTAGCTCTGTCTGTAATACCACACTCTGAGATGGTAGTAGAAAGAATCTTAGAGGTGGTGGTACATGTCCAGGGTCCCTACGAGCCCGCTCATGATCATATGTACATCCCAAGTCGAATCCATAATAATGAGATCTAGTATCAGTGTAATATGACCTCATATGTAACATGAAATTTTCATATATATGCTTGGGAAAATAAACGATGACCCAATCATGGTGGGGGAACTGGCCCCAAGCTTAAATGAATCAATCATACACAAAAGGGGCTACATTATTATTATTAAAATATTTCAGTGGAATTGGACTTTATGACTAGCAGGGTGATACAGAGGGATGTCAAACAACTCCCCATGAACATAAATGTTCTTGATGACCTCTTTCATGACCTCCCAAGTATGTGGGACTTTAACCTCATGCATCCTAATCCTTTGTATGGACTGTAGGAGGTGGCTCTGTGGGCCTGACCTCTAGTATCTCTAGATCAACCTATTGATGCTTCCCAACATCAAAGACAAACTACGACTAGTAGGTGAATTAGCAAGGATGTTATGCATATCTCGTGTGATCCATGTATGCTGAGTCTTAACATCCTCCAATGTGATATGAGTTGTAGCATCGTCCCACAAAGGGATCAATGATACATTGTGATCCTCAGCTTCTCCCCATTGAGGTTCTGCAAATCATAAACATAATTCAACATATATATAATTAACAAACTAGAAACATAATAACGTAGACACTAAATTCAAACACATAAGTTGAGGACAATTTAAAATTAAAGACAATTTCAAGACACAAACACATAAAGTTTGAGAAGGATTTAAAAATGTAGTAGGTTTACCTGAAATAGGTGACGAAGGTCTGCTATAGGTAGCATGATCATCAACAAAGACAAAAACACTTTCTTTGAAGCTTCGACTAGTGTTGGAGGCAGGACCTATGACTCGTGGAATGTGCACTTTGGGTGGGCTAAATGATCTATCATGGGCCCGACCACGTATAACAGATCCCCTCGCACTACAACGACCTACAATTGGAGCACGTATATGGGATACCTCTGTAGATTACATATAATAAATATAATACATATAAACTAATCTAAGAAGAAAATGTTGACTAAACTATTACATATAACACATATAAACTAATCCAAGAATTAGAAAAATTGTTGACAAAAAACCATTTCTAAACTCGAGTATAATAATCTAGCCAGAAGTCCTAAACTTTAGTCTATTTTTTAATATTTTATCAACCAAAGTATTGCGTTCCATGTAAACACAATCGAAAGAAGTGATCAAATGTGCCTTCACACTTTTTCCATTTCTAAATAATGCATTTTATTCATAGGGCATAAATATGTAAATATACATATAAAAATTTGAAATAAACCTATTTTAAAAACTAATAAAATTTCATGTCCACCAAATACTCCAATAGACTTTAAATTCTTATAATGTTTGACTTTGACGCATGGCATGTACTAGGTGCAGGGACATGAAGACGACATTTTTTGTAAAACACACTACATGAAACAATATGGTACAAATTAGAAAATAGTCATAATGCTTGTATTGAGTGGACCAAATGCACTTTTCATGATGGATTTAATGTATCTATCAATACTGCATTGTTGAAACATGAACTTATATATGTGTGCGTGTGTGTTATGTTTAAATAGATATGCTATGTTAAATTTTATAATTAGAGTTATATTATGTTATAGTCATGCACAATACGTGTATATATATATAATAGT
>APFE031245562.1:326934-345940 GCA_000404065.3 Pinus taeda
TAATTATAATTATAAAACTATGTTAGGTTATGTTAAATTATGACTTTATGTTATGAACAAAATAATTATAAGAATAAGTTATGTTATAAACAATATATATATAAAATTATAATAATTTTTTTTTATAAATTCGGTTGCTATATTAATCTCTGAAAAAAGGAAGGGAGTCATGACACTTGAAATAGAATAGATGCCGAAGTAAGTTAGGATCTGAGGAGTTAAATAGAAGAAAGATCTCCTTAATCCTGTTTATTCTGGTTTTAAAAAATTCTCGACAGGAATAGATTCTTACAAATTGGAGCAACAAAAATTAACATTGGCAAATCGTTTTTGATCCATACTAATGTGGTTGTTATGCCGTGCTATTTATACCTCTGGCATTTCTTCACCTTCTTTATGGTTGGCGCTTGAAGGATTTGGGATTTTGTAGTTGGAGAAGTTCTTCCTATGATTCAAAACCGTGGTGGGCTCTTCTGCCTGGCTGCCTCTTGAAGACCAATGATTGAGCTGTTGAAGAAGTGGAAGGGTCCTATGCTGGAGAAGATCGATAGCAGTGGAGAACTATCTATGAGTTCTAACAAGTAAGGAAACAAACAAGTCCTCTCGGCCACCAGAGTTTTGCGAGATAGCAAACGAATGATCTATTGAAAGTAAGGACCTTGAGTTATTACATGGAGATGGGCAAGATGGATGAGAATCGAACTTGGGGAAAAAAGGGGAATCTAGAGGAAGGAAAAGGGTGACTTGGAAACTACTCATAAAGTTCAAATAGGCGAGAGTGTGAAGGGAAGAGGTAATGATAGTACTTAAAAGGAGCAGAGCTTTGGGGGAATCGGATCTGTGCCAAATCCTGTTACAATTAAAGGATTTGATGGATGTCTGGAAGGCGTGAGACCACTTCTTTCTATCAGTGAAAACTAGTTTGTTGCAAGGTAAACAGAATCGAGTCATGGCAGAGGTTGATGACTCTCCTCAGTGTTGCAACATAAGCTACCCATAATCCTTTCGCAAGCCTTGTTGGCGTGTCTATCAACATGCTTATTAAGATTGCAGAGGATGTGATGATACTGCAGGTTGCCCATTGTTTTGGTTCAAGAGCTAGCATCTCTGGATAACCTGCTGAAGGAGGATGTTGGAAGACTCTTTTTGTTGGATCATAAGGCTAATGACAACCGAGGAATCTCCCAAAATCTTTGTTGTTCTTATCCCTAGACTGTTGAGCTGCATTAACCCCTGATAAAGAGCCAACGCTTCTGCCTTGTTGTTGGATAAGTTCCTAAGACCCCATTCGTAATAGAGAATGCATTCCCCATTAGCATTTAGGATCAAGCCTCCTGCTCCAGCTATTCCCAGATTTGACTTAGATGCTCCGTCAAAGAACAGGTAGTAGCTGTTGCAATTTTGTAAGCAGTTGGCAAACTCCTCCTCTCTTAACCTGATTTTCCATGAATGGGTTTTCTGACTATGCTAAGCTTTCCCTGTATTGCCTTTCTGAATGTTGTTGTTTTTATCTAAGATGTAACTAATGAAACTTCTTTCCTCAACACTGTACTTTGTTACATCAATGTTGCTATTGGTTTTGACTGAAATGGTTTCGAGAGCAAGATTCTTTGCCTTGTTACTTACAATTCTTGACGCCAAATTTTTATCCTTAAAAATTCTTCAGTTTCTTGCTAGCCAGATACTCCACAGCATGGTGTAGGGGAGAGTATTCCATACTCTCTTCACTAGGTTCCTTCCCTTACTGCCCCAGGGACAACTCTTTTTCCAAGCAAGAATCACTTCCCCTATAGATTGCTCGGCAATCCATGGTAACTTATCAATGAGGAATAAATTTTTCCAATAGTCCATAGCATAGGGATAATCGAAAAAAAGATGGTGCATAGTTTCTTTAGCGCCACAGCAGTTAGGGAAGCGAGATGGGCCGTTAATACCCCTCTTTTGTAGGTTCTCTGCTGTTAAGATTTTCCCTTTTAGAAGGGCCCATGTAAAGAATTTGATTTTGGGTAGCGCCTCTGATTTCCAAATGATTCTCCAGTGGTTCCATAATGGCATGGGGAAGGTGATATAACTGATATGCTAGTGTCCTGCTTAAATAGAGTAGTCCGATCCTGAGGGGTCCCAATGGAAGTTGTCCTTCTCATTTTTTTTTATGGGAGCTTTACTATGGAGCAGAGACAGAAGAGCGGATAGACTGAAATTAAGTTCACTGGGGATAGCAGGAAAGGTCCATCCAAGCCAGATATGAGACAAAGGATCCCATCTAGAGATTTGATCTAGATAAAAGATCCCCATGTTGTTGAGGAAAGTCAGAATAGGAATAGCTTCATCATGCCTGTTTATTGGTTGCTGTCCCAAGATTTTATCAGCCCCAATGTTTATGCTAGTTCCGCCCCTAGGAACTTTGGAAATATTTTGAATCATGAGAGGAATAGCTTTTTTGCATAGTCACCAAATTTTTTAGGAGTCCCTATTGGGGATGTCAGAGTTTAGAAGCTGCTATCTGGCGGAGTTCAAATATTTGGTTTCCAGAACCCATTTCCACCACGCAGGAGGGCCAGTGATGAGCCTCCAAATAATCTTCCCTCCGAAGGCAAGATTAGTAAAAGTGGGGGACCTAATACCGAGACCTCCTATGTCTTGTGCCTGAATGACTTGTTACCAACTGACAAGGTTGAATTTCTTCTTGTCGTTTTTCCCTCCTTGCCAGAGAAAATGGCAGAGAACAACTTCCATTTTGTGGAGAAAGGAAGCCAGGGCTTGGAAAAGAGAAAAGCGATAGAGGGGTAGAGAAGAGATACTTGATTTAAGAAGGACGAGACGGCCTGCTGGATTGAGCCACATTGAACCCCATTGATGAACTTTCCTCTTCATCTTGTCAATGATACTGTCCGAAGTTCCTGCTTTCAAAGGTTCTAGTCCCACTGGCATGCCCAGGTAAGAGAAATGAGTCCAATCTAAATTGCAAAAGACTCCAAAAATATTTGCAATGTTGTGAATGACTTGATTTGGAGCATTCTATCCATAAATACAGGTTTTTTGCTGGTTGATCAAGCCTCCAGAGAACCCCATAAATTGATCAAGAAGAATCTTGAACCTCCGTGCTATGGTGGTGGAGGCTCCTCCAATGAGAAAGGTATCGTCAGTGAACTGTGAGTGGTTGATATTCTTGGCTCCATTCCCAAATTTTATACCGGTAACGAGACCCACTCTTCTGTTGTGGTTCAGAACTTGACTAAAGGATTCCGCCATGAGAATGAAAAGATAAGGGGAGAGGGGGAAGCCCTGTCTGAGACTCTGGGAGGATTGAAAGGCTTCACCCGGTCTTCCATTGACTAAAGGGGAGATCCATGGCCCAGAGATGCATGCAAAGATAAGGATAAGGAAGGGTGGCTCAAACCCATCTTCTTTAAAACAGCAAAGAGGAAGGAGTGCCTAACTCTATCAAATGCATTGGCCAACTCAAGTTTGAGGATGAGTCATTTCTCCTTCCTGGAGAGACTCGAGTGAATGGATTCTTGCACAAGAAGAATAGAATCAGTGATTTGTCTATTGGGCAAGAACCCTCCTTGATTTTCAGAAATCAGAGAGGGGAGGAGAGGTTTGAGTCGAGATGCTAAGATTTTGGACAAGATTTTGTATGAGGAATTGCAGAGGGATATGGGCCTAAACCGAGAGAAAGAGGAGGGTCGATTTTCTTTAGGGATGAGGGCAAGGAAAGTGGCATTAGTGTAACCAACTATCTTACCCTTCCGTTGAATCCACCTGATCATCTTGACTAGATCCTTTTTTATTAAACCCCGGAACGCCCTGTAGAAACATATGGGGAATCCATTAGGCCTGGGAGCCTTGTCAAGATTCAGAGTCCAAATCACACTTCTTATTTCCTCTTCTTCGATTTCTTTATTCAGGCTGTCATTCATATCCTTGTTGAGGCCTTTGGGTAAGTATTGAGGAAGGTCAGCATAATCCTCTTCTCCTTTGGTTTCGGTAAGCAGATCTCTGTAGTATTTAGTAAGCAGCGTTTCTAATGGCCTCTTGGGTGTTTTGCTGATTTCCCTCCTTATCCAAGATTGAGCTTACATTATTCCTGAGTTTTCGAGCTATGACCTACTTATGAAAAAATGTTGTATTTTTATCTCCACCTTAGAGCGAGAGTTGCCTAGATTTTAGCCGCCATTTGGATTCTTCTTCCCTGTTTATATGACTTAGTTGAGAATAGAGAATCCTTTCTTGCTCCATACTCTGCTGCGAGAGGCCCTGTTCTTCTATCATTCTCTGGATATTCTTTAGATCGCTCTTAACTTTCTTTTTGGTCTCCTCGGGTTCTTTATAATTGACTCTTGCCCATTCTTTGATAGCCTGTTTGACTTTTCTTTGTTTGGTTTCCCAAATGAAACTTGGGGATCCTTCTACATGTCGATTTCAAGTTCTCTGAACTATTTCTCTGACTGTTGGAGCCCCATTCCAGAGAGGGTTGTATTTAAATGGAATGGGCCCAAGGGGGCAGTGAGTTTCCAGCATGAGGGTAATGGGATGATGATCAGAGGCTAATGAGGTGAGAACATTGGCATATCCTACGGAGAAGGAGGAAAGAAACGAAATGCTGATTAGAAACCTGTCCACCCTTTCCATTATGTTGCCAAATCCAAGTCTACGGTTGCTCCATGTGTACCTGTGATTTTTTGGGGCAACGTCCACTAGATTGTGGTCTTGAATGATAGCCTCCAGCCGACTTTGAAGGGATCTGGAGAAAAGTTGCCTCCCCTTTTTCGTTGGCATGAAGAATGAGATTGAAGTCACCTACCACTATGATATTTAAGCTTAGCTCACCATCGATACTAGCCTTAAGATCGCCCCAACAGATTTCCTTTTCTCTGTAGTGGTTGGGGGCATACACATTATAAATAATTACAGTTTGGTTATTTGTTCTGTTATCTAGCACGGTTTTGATCCAATGCTGATGTAGATTTACTGAAGCGCAGTTCCACTTGTTGTGATCCCAGAGGGTGGCGATGCCTCCCGAAGCTCCTCTTGCATTGCTGACGCACCCTTTGTATTGTTTCTGCTAGTCTATAATGCCTCTCATTACTTGCTGATCGTGTTTTGTTTCCTAAATCAATAAGATTTCTGGCTTTTCACTATGGATTAAATCTCTGAGGGCGAAAATTTTGGAGGGGTGCCCTAACCCCCTACTGTTCCAAGACAGTATTTTCATCATTGGATATTTGGCACACGGAGAGGTGCTCGCCTCTCTTGATCTTTGTAACTTATTTCTTTTTCTTGATGCCCCTGAATGAAAGACTCTATTGGGGTTTGAGTTCCCATGGCTATATCTTTCTAAACGTTCTCGTCCCTATGTTGCTTAGTTGATTTTCTACCACGTCCAGGCTTCTTAAAGGTATCGCTGGTAGTTCCATGTTCTTTAGTGCTGCTTCTGGTATGCTTGGAAAGAGAGGGTTCTAGAGAGGCTTGCAATGAGATGATTAGGGAGGGAGGGGGATCAGAGGGCTTGGAAAGGTTCAGGGGGGTTGAGGAGGATCCATGGAAGATGGATCAAGGGAAGATAAGACAAGGAAGGGATTAGAGGAAGAAGGGATCGACGGATCTTGGAGGGGGTGGACAGATGAAGGAGGGGAGGAAGAAGAGGGTCGAGAAGTAGAGGGAGCTAGAGGATCTGATTCCAGAGAGAGTTTGGGTGGTGGGGCAGACTTCTTCTTTTTGACCGTTTCCCAATGGCCCTCTTGTTCGCTGCTCTCTGCATCAACAAGTTTAGAACATCTATTGGTAAAGTGTCCATATTAGTGACATACCTTACATTTAAAAGGAATTTTCTCGTATTCCAATTGCTGGATATGGCTCCATTCGTCCACTTTCAGTTTTATTGCTTCTAGTAGACCTTTGCCAAGATCCACTTTGACACAGATCCTTGCGTAGGCCTGCATGTTATCTTTTGGTTCATTGCAATCGATGTATTTGCCCACTGCATTCCCGATGGCACGAACAGACTCATCTCCCAAGCAATGGAGAGGGAGGTGAGGGAGACGGAGCCATACTGAGACAACACTGGGGACATCTAGTTCAGGGTCAAAGTCTGGAGTCCATTTGTTGAGGTAGAGACCCCTGGAGTCCATGAAATAGGGCCCGTTTCTGAAGATTAAGTCCTTATCCTCTTTGGATTCAAAGTGGAATGTGAAGTACCCTTTCCCACAGAACCTGATGGAGATTTTCCCTTGGATCTTGTCAGCCCAGTTTCTTTCAACCCATCTTTGAGCAGTTCTAGGAGAAGGCCAAAGGCCTGTAAATTGTCCCATGAGACCTTTTTCAACGAGGGACAAAGCCGCCATGCGAGGCAGGGCCGGAGGCAGCTGTACTTCTTGTAGTACATCCAACTTCTTGACAAATCTTGAAAGAGCAGGCCTAGGGCGCTGCGGAGGTAGGGATTTCACCGGTTCAAAAAAAGCATGCTGAGTATCGACCCCCTCTAGAGGTGGATTCGAGGGGGCCATGGAAAGAGGCCAACGCCCAGGCAAGTGTAGTAGATCGCAGGGGGACGCAAGGGAGGGCGCGCATGTGCGGCAGAAGAAAATGAAGCCCTAATTGTTATGATAAAATTAATTACATATATAAAATTATAATAATTATATAATATTATCTTATAATTATAGTTATTTGATGTTAAGTTAACTATAGTTCTGTAAAATTTCTACATTATGTTATAATTATATATGGCAAATATTATATATAATTAGGTTAATTTTTGTATATTATATGAATTTTAATTTATAATTAATATTTTATTTTTAAATTATTAGTAATATCTTTATTATTAAGAATATTAAATATAATATTTATTTAAAATTTTTAATTTAAATGAGGAATTCTGTATTTGATAATAGAGAGTTATTATGAGTCATTATATTCATCATGTTAATCTCGAGTTTTTAATTTACTTATTTATTGGTTATAGTTTAGTTGTTTTTCTTTGGAGTTTTTTGGGGTATATTTTCGGTCAAATTTGTTAGAAATTTAAAATGCATTTTAAATAAATAAAAAAATTGAAAATTTATTTCACAAAATTCCTAAATAAAAAACTTTAAAATCTAAAGTAATTAGAATTTTTATTTTTTTTTACTGTTCAAAATAAAAAATATATGCATTTAATAAAGAAAAACACTGAATTATAATTTTTTTTGTGGTTTCAAAGCATTTTCTAAATTGTTTTTTATGGTTTATTAAGTTGTTTTGAAGGATTTTTTTATGGTCTTTTGTGGTTTTCTAGGTTGGTTTTGTGGTTTTCTAAGTTGATTTGAAGGGTCTTTTGAATGTTTTTTTTGTTTTTTTCATGGTTTTCGTATGGTAATTTTTTTTTCAAATTAATTGGTTTAATTTTGCAAATAAGTTAAAGAAAAAAGACAAAAATGATAGAATAGCAACCTTCATTTCAACCTCTTTGACATTAGCAGGGTTGTTGGCAAGGTTGGTTGAATCACTCCATGCTCCAATTGTTGGATCAAGCTCTAATACTCTCGGTAGAGTTGCTCAAATACTCTTGTTCAAGCTCTTAATTGCCATGTGGTTTGTGCAAATGGTGAGCACAAATCGAAAAAAATGACTTGATTGAGCCTTAGGGCTTGATCGAGGGTTTGTTTTTAATTCTCAATCGAGCGATTTTATTAGCCCACAAGGAGCTCGATTGATTGCTTAAAAATGGCTCTCTCGAGCGCTTAAATTGCTCGATCGAGCGCTCTTTTTATCCACCTAAACTCGCTCTCTCTTGCCAAAAGATGTAATGAAACTCCATGCTATCACCCTAATTAATAGTTGGTTTTTAATAATACCCTCTTCTACTTCTATGTAAATTTTTTTCCTTGCTTTCTCTTTTTATGTGATTGTGTTGATGGACCAAACACAAAATCAGGCTACCGGTATAAAAAAAAAAAAAAAATTCCCTCTAATTGATAAAGCTTCAACCTCATTCTTTCCGTCCCTCTAATTGATAAAGCATCAACCTCATTCTTTCAATCTCTCTAATTGATGAAATGCCAATCAAAACTTAGTTCTATTTATTATTGTTTTGTTAATTGGATATTGGATCACTTGACCACCAAGCAAAATAACCAATGGAAGAAATCAAGATTTTTCTCCAATTTGATTGATGAAATTTTCTAATGGAAACAATAAAAAAACTTATCCATTCATGTTTTTGTTAAATGAGATATGATTCCGTTCAAGGAAATGCCACCGAGAGATTTATGAATTTTTTATTTGCTTTAAGGCTAGTTCGTTGGATTGTAACTTGTTAAAAGTAGCAACTTCGCTAATATTAGCCTTCAAAGGGTCTAAAATAAACTATTTATTTATAAAACCAGGATTCAATCTTTCTTTGATTTCACTAGAAATAACAAAATAGTAAGAGATAATATATAACACAATTCATCTATGGGGTGAGAAACATAGTAATAAACTCAATGCTTGGAGGATGATGCTAGACACTTGGCCGATGATGCAAGGGCCGACAAACTCGACCTCTCACAATGATCTTCATACATGGGATGTTAATGCTAGGCGTGCGAACTATCCATCAACCTTGATGGGAGCCGAAGTGGATGAGCGGCATGGGTATTCATAAGGTGGCAAACATATTCTTTGGAAAATGGTGTGGCCATTGTGGCGGGTTGATGGGCGAGACTGCAGCTCGGGATGCAGAGAGCACTGATGTGTTTGGCATCTTAAACGGGATTGGTGGTGATTTTGCAATCGGTGCCTTTTCCTTAGCATTAGAAATATCGGATTGGCTCTTTCTTTCCTTGTGGGTGGCTGTTGGCTTCTAGGAGAAGGCTAAGGGTTCAACTCACTACAACTGAGGCCATTAGTGAGATTAGCATTACATGGTGGGGTATTTGAGCTTTTGGCTCTCTTCTAGCTCTTCAGGGTTGCCGGTTTTATCCCTTGAGTATCCATATAGGTCTCTTGTGGTGGGAAGGGGGTAGCTCACATTGTGTCTGGTTAGATTTTTGTGTGCAAGGTGTTGGTGTCTACAATTCGTCCGCTAATAATCTCCTTGTCAGTTTGGGTTATTTGCATCTCGTAGTTATCGTAGTTAGAGCTAATAGTCTTCTTGTTGGTTGGGGCCTTGGTGTTCGGTAGTAGTTACCATTTTCGGACAAGGTATTTCTCTTACTTGGGCTTGGGAGGCTGCCCTAGAGTCATAATTAGAGTGTGAGATAGTCTTTATGTGCTTGTTTCATCTTTTCCTGGAGAAGGCAGTATTGTTGTGGTGTATCTAGAGCCACGCAACCCTCCCTCCCTCCCTCTGACCAAACAAATTTTTGCCAAGCTCTGAGTGTGGGGCTCTTATTTTCAAGGCTGTCACACCACCAGCAGAGCGGGTTGGGCAACTTCTGGGGTCATGGGGAATGTTGTGGTTTGATGGTCTGTCATGGTGGTCATGGTGGTTCTTCGGTCAGTAGTAGAAGGAGAAACTTTTTGAAGTGGGGTGGGGGTTGCAGTGAAGGAGATCTAGTAGCCAAGGGACAACTTGACGACTTAGACTTGGAGGCATGGCAGAACAACATTGTTGTCTCAATACCTATCCAGTTTTGATTCAATCTCTGATGTAAGGTTTGGAAACCTTGGAGAGGGTGCGACATGAAGAAAATGTTGCACTCATTGCCACTTTAAACAAGTTGCATTACTTCGAGTTTCATGTTTGGGAATGGATCGTGGTGGTCTAGCATGGCCAAAATTTGATATCAGAGAAAGTGGAGAAGTTAGAGGCATGGATAGCACACTTTTAGGAGCATGTCCAATGTTCTTTCAACCCTTCTCCTCCTCCTCTAGGGACTGGTCCGGAAAATCTCACCTCAATTACTTCAGATGACTAATCAAGCTTACAAGTGTTTTACTTGTTTTACATGTTTTCTGGTGCTTTTGGCCTCCTAAGTTGTAGAGTGTGTCTCTAATTATTCTTTTATTTCTTTGTCATATGCTCATCACAAAAGTGAACAAACTTGGTCAAAGTGAAACTACCTACATTTTAAAATTGATGTACTTCTTTTTACTAAATAGATAAATAGTTGACTTTCTCAATTTAGATAACTCATATAATATAAAAATAAATATATATATATATACAATTGCTTATATAATATACGTTTTTATTTACCTGACATATTTGCTTCACCTGGAAGAAAAGCATGAAACATTCGTTGGTTTTATTCTTATTATTCCACTTGACCCCATTCTTACTTTATAAGAACCATTCCCACATTTGAAAAACTGTGGGCAGCTTGTTTCCAGTGGAAAATTCGGCATTTGATGAATGATACATGAGAATTGTGTCAAACCGTGTTATTTGAAGACTCGTGCGTAGTATTGTTAATCTAGAGAAGCGCACTCTTTTACAAATACAAGTGAAACCTTTGTTAAAAAGGGAGATGGTAGACAGAGACGAGTTTTCATTTCACTATTGGCTCCATAATAAAGGCACAATTTAATTCTTTTATGTTTTAGGTTTTTTTGGGAATGAAGTTTGGTAATAATTTTTTTTAGGTAAATAGTAGTTTTATGTTGTTTAAAATATATGAATGGATTTAGTATTTTGAAAATTTAGGTATTTAGAACATGTAAATTTTATAGTTTAAATTATTATTCTTACAAATAAATAAATTTAGCATTAAGAAAATTTACATAATATTTAGATTATATAAATTTCACAATTTAAATTATCATTTTTACAATTTCTATAAAACAAAATGGAGTTACTTTTAGTGTTATTTTTTGAACCCTAAAAATTCAAAGTGAAATTTTGATTTGTGTTATTTAAACTAGTATTTTTTACTGTATTAAAACTAGCGGGATTGTGTGCACTGGTTACAACTTGTGATTTCAATAAATTCAGGGTTACCCATCAAAGTTGAGATTTCAATAAATTCCTACATGATTTTAGAGAAATTAAACCGGAAACCAACCGAAAAAAACTTCCAAAAAATCACACTAAAACCACTAGAAACAAAATTAATCAACAATAGAAAAACCATAACATAAAAATGGAAAACCTACATATTTTTATTTTTATTTTTATTTTTATTTTTTATTTATATTCTTAAAATCATCTTCCATATTTCTAGAAGCCCTAATAATGAATGGATAAAGTGGCGTGATAAAATGTTAAAAAAATACAATTTAAATCCAAATCATCTCTTAAAAAAAACTTATAACCACCTGTAAAACTCCTCACATTCAGACCTATTTATTTGTCTAGAGTTCCCTATGACAATGCCTGAAGTGCCATGTGACAAGAAATTCGTTTGGACCACTTTTCATTCCAGGCAATTTGAGTCTGTTTTGTTTTGTTTTTGGAAATTCTGACATAATATGAAATATTCAATAAAAATAGAATTTTTTTTTTATTAAATTTCAAAATTTTAGATAACCTAAATTTTGACCTAATTTAACATAATCAATAAAAATTGAAATTTTTTATTAAACTTTATACTTTTAGATACCCTAAATTTTTAGTTTTAATGATAAGCACTAAAAAGTAAGGTAGTTTGTTCAGAAAATGTAAAGACTGAAACGGTAGTTTGTTCAGAAAATGATGGTGGTGTGGGGCAGATACCCGTGCAGCGCATTGAGTGGTGTTTGTTGGTTGACAGAACACAAAGCAGTTCTGACTAAAAGGTTGTCCTTTTGCAAGCCACGGGTATGGACTCTGGACGCCTTTTGGGATGTTCCTTCTTCATAGAGTACCACCTCTGCCAACCTCTACTTAAATTCTATACATACTTAAATTGCTACGTTGGGAGCTCTACTATTTCATCTACGTATGATATTTTGGGGAGAGGGTAATTTAAAATTTAAAATTTTGTTTTATTTTGAAGGTTGTTTTTAAGTATGAGGGTAATCACAATATTTATGTATTGATTTTTATCATCAACATTATTAGAATTAGAATTATGGTATTGATAAAAAGATTATGGGAGTTCGGAAAGTTTATTTGAGAAACTTGTTATTTTTATTATTATAGGTGGATGTGAGATATGGGGTTGTAGTGTATTTAAACAATTACTGAGAGATTCTTATCACCCCTATTATGTTATGTGGATGTGGTATATCTAAACAATTATGGAGGAAGATTGAGGAAGATTGAGATGATCCAAAAGCAATTTATAACCTACAACATCAAGATTAAAGAAAATACTCTTTATCCTATCCTCTTGATTGAAGCTAGCCTTTCCCCAAAAGCATGGCTATGTTTAGGTATTTGATGTATAAGAAGGAGCTTTACAACATAGAAGCCAAGAGGTTCCCCAAAATTGCTTTTAGCTCTAGCCAAAACTCTCACCTCCTTCTCAAGCAAGGCTCGCATAATAAAGCCCAATCTTGGCTCAACCATTAGCTGATAAAGGGGGAGATCATCTTGGAGAGTAAGGATAAAATTAAAAATACTATTAATTTCAAATTTATGGATACTCTGTGGGATGATAAGGAGCTAGAGGGAAAAATGAAGCTAAAGTATTATAAAGAAGCCTACTCTTGCTAACTAGAATTATCTTTATGACCAATGCTAAGAAGAAAATGAACATTGCAAAGTTAAGAACTAATTCTCGTGAGCTTCAAAGTGATCAAGCCCACTCTTGCTAACTAGAATTATCTTTATGTCTTGACCAATGCTAAGAAGAAAATGTACATTGCAAAGATAATAACTTATTGTCATGAGCTTCAAAGTGAAACCACCTGTTGGTTTATTCCTAAAACACCTTGGGACCAAATAATATGTCACCTTTGGGATATTAAGAGGGTTGAAGACGAAAAACACTTTCTCTTGGGTTGCGAGGTTTTTACTGGCATGTGTTATCATTTCCAAACCACCCACTACCAAGCTTCTTGACATGTTAAGTTAGCAAAACTATAGTGATCTAGGAACACTTCTTTCCCTTATTTTTGATCATAGAAATAACATGTTAAAGAGGTCCAATAGACCACATTGGTTTTAGTGGACATTAATCCTTATATCTATATATATAAACTATCACTAGTAAAACTTGCACATAAAAATAAGGTGAAATTTGAAATATTAAGGTAAACAATATTATTTAAATATTTTAAAAAGAATTTTTTTTTTTTTAATAAATAATTTGAATAATTTTAAAATCAAAAATAATTTTATATAATTGTTTTTTGAATATTAATATAAAGTAATGAGTCTAAAAACTATTATTAAATTTTATATTATTGATAATATTTTAGGAATTAGATAATAGTAAGTTATTTTTTAATTATTTATTATTAAGTTAATTAAATGGAATGTAGATTTTTATAATTGTTTATTTTCTGCTAACTATTTTTGGAAATATTTGTGTAAAAAAATCCTAATCTATCCAAAGTTTCTATGGGACATTTCACCTATTATGAGCTAGACTTCAAAACATAATGATATCCACCTAATAATTCAAATGGTGCGCACAAAAAGACTTCATCAAGCCGAATCGAGGGTTTGTTTTTAACTCTTGATGAAGCTATTTTTTTAGCGCTCAAGGAGCTGGATTGAGCACTTAAATTGGTAGATCGAGCCCTATTTTATCCACCTAAACTCGCCCTCTCTTGCTAAAAAATGTAACCCAACTCCATGATATCACCCTAATCAATAGTTGGTTTTTAAAATCCCCTCTTCTACTTCTAGGTGATCTTTTTTCCTTTTTTAATGTGATTGTGTTGATGGAACATCGATTAATATAACACACAATCAGGCTACCAAAATAAATAAACCTTCAACCTCATTCTTTCAACCCCTCTAATTGATGAAATGTCAATCAAAACTTAGTTTTATTGATTGTTGTTTTGTTAATTGGATATTGGACCACTTGACCACCAAGCAAAATAACCAATGGAAGAAAATATGTTTTTTCTCCAATTTGATTGATGGAATTTTCTAATGGAAACAATAAAAAAACCTATCCATTCATGTTTTTGTTAAATGAGATATAATTCCATTGAAGGAAATGCCATTGAGAGATTTAGGAATTTTTTGTTTGCTCTAAGGTTGATCCGGTTGGATTGTAAATCGCTAAAAGTAGCAACTTCACTAATTTTAGCCTTGAAAGGGTCTAAAATGAACTATTCATTTATACAAACATGATTCAATCCTTCTCTGATTTCACTTCTGTTGCAAACTAGATATAACAAAATAATAAGAGATAATATATAACACAATTCCCTGATGGGGGTGAGAAACATAGTAATAAACTCAATGCGTTGAGGATGATGCTAGACACTTGGTCAATTATGCGGCGGGTGCCAAACCCGCCCTCTCACGATGATCTTCATACAGGGGATGTTAATGTTGGCCATGTGAACCATCCATCAACCCTGATGGGAGAGGTAGTAAATGAGCGATGTGGGTATTTGGAAGGTGGCGAACATATGCTTTGGAAAACATTATGGCTATTGTGGTTGGTCGATGGTCGAGACTGGAGCTTGGGTTGCAGAGAGCATTCTTGTGTTTGGCATCTTGAATGGGATTGGTGGTGATTGTGCCATCGATGCTTTTTCCTTAGCGTTGGGGATATTGAATTGGCTCTTTCTTTCCTTGTGGGTGGTGGTTGGCTTCTCGGAGAAGGCTAAGGGTTCAACTCACTACAAGTGAGGCAACGAGTGAGCTTAGTAGTGGTTGGTCGGGTATTTGAGCTTTTGGCTCTCTTATGGCTTTTCAGGGTTGCTAGTTTTATCCCTTGAGTATCCATATAGGTCTCTTGTGGTGGGGAGGGGGTAGCTCACATGGTGCTTGGTTAGATTTTCATCTGCGAGGTGTTGTTGTTTGCAATTCACCGATTAATAAACTCCTTTTTAGTTTCAATTCTTTGCGTTTAGTAGTTACCATAGTCAAAGCTAATAGTCTCCTCATTGGTTTGGGGCCTTAGCATCCGACAGTTACCATTGTCGGACAAGGTGTTTCTCTTACTTTTTGGTTGGGAAGCTGCCCTAGAGTCATAATTCAAGTGTGGAATAGTCTTTTTGTGGTTGTTTCGTCCTTTCTTGGAGAAGGCAATACTGTTGTGATGTGTGTGGAGCCACGCAATGCTCACTCCCTACCTTTGACCAAATGGATTTTTCCAGGCTCGGAGGGTAGGGTTCTTATTTGCAGGTGGCAATGATAGCGAACGCATCTCCATCCTCTCGTCGAGGCGGTCACATCATTAGTAGAGCGGGTCGGGTAGCTTCTCGGGGTTGTGGGGGATGTGGTGGTTTGATGGTTAGTCGCGGTGTTTGTGGTGGTTCTTCGACTCGTCATAGAGGGAGAAACCCATGAACTCTGAAGCGAGGTGGGGGGTCGCGGCGAAGGGAAACTCGTAGTCAAGGGACAATGTGATGACATCGGTGTGGAGGCATGGCGAAACAACATTGTTATTTGGATACATGTGAGGATTTGATTCGATCTCTACTGGAACATTTGGAAACTTAGAAGAGGGTATGGTAGGAAGAACATGTTGCACTCATTGCCACTTTAAATAAGATGCATTACTTCTAGCTTCATGTTCGAGAATGGATCGTGGTGATCTCGCATGGCCAAAATTTGATATCATTGAAGGTGGAGAAAATGGTGTCATGGATGGGGTACTTTAAGGAGCCTATCCAATGTTCTTTCTGGCCTCCTCCTCTAGGGACTTCTCGTGACAATCCTTCCTCAATTACTTTAGATGACTAATCAAGGTTACATGTGTTTTACTTGTTTTACATGTTTTCTTATGCTTTTGGCCTCTCTAGTTGTTCTTTTGTTTCTTTGTCATATGCTAATCACAAGAGTGAACAAACTTGATCCAGATGAGACTACCTACATTTTGAAACTCATGTACTCCTTTTTTTCTAAATGAATACAACTTTGACTTACTATATATATATATAGAAACTTTGACTCTATAACTTTGACTTAAATATATATATAAAGTCAAAGTTCATATATATTATATATAATATATATATATATATATATATATTATAAAATTAAAATGATCTAAATAGGAGACAGATACAATATAATGAATAGCCAAGTTTGAATAACAGAACAATTTTTCTTTATCATTCTTCTATTTCTTTTTATTAGCATTATTAGAATGTTGTTTTTCATACCAAAGATTTTATTTATACATAAATCATCTAAATCTAGATAAATACATGTCTATCCTCTAAACTTTGAAAATATATATAATCCTCTAATTTTTCTAAAATACAAATATTTGTTATATTACAAATATGATTTTCTTTTTATCTTTCTTAAAAACATAAACTTTCAAAATTATAACATATTTTAAAAAATAATTAAAAAATATTTAAAATGTAAATATTATTATATTACACGACAAAATATGGTCTCTTTTCTGTTCTTAAAAAAAACTTAAAAATATGACAAACTTGAGAAAATAATTTAAAATTATAAAACTTTATCACAATAAGGAAAACAACTTCTTCTCATAATTTTATGAAATCTGATCTAGATTATTTATACCCATTTCTTGTATTTTTTTTTGCATGTTTGAGAGTTCCGTGCTGGTTCTATTTATTTAGTTTTGGAAGATTTTCCAAATATTTTATCATTTCCTAAATATTTCGAATTCTAAAAACTTCAAAGCTTCTCTCCCAAAGTAAATCATTCTCTTCCATCCTATTCATCATGATAACAAAAAAAAAGATCTTTTGTTACCAAAATCTCTCTATTTTTTATTATTGATTTTAGCTATAAGGAAATGTGATCAAATAGCTCTAACTGAAATAATGACAAGGGTAAAATATTTGATGTATATGTTTGATGTATGTGTCCCTAGGTGAATTAAACCTGAAGCAGGCTTCTTCTAAGGTTTCACACCCCTTCTTGAAGCCATGAAACTAGTTGATATATAATGATAGTATGGACCATAAATGAGACCTTATGTGCTGACATTTCCATCCTATGAGTTTAAGTTACGTGCCTCCTCAAAAACATTAGACATTTATTCTTTGAACTTGAAGTTAAAATGATAAGATAATTTCAGTCACTTAGATTTTAAGAATAATTTACAATTAGATAAACATAAAAGAGATCAAACAATTAAGTTCATTCTTATTTATTAAATTATAAAATATTCTCAAAATATATAATCAATTAAATTCTATTATTTACAAATTTCAACTTAAAGTGTCAAAAACTGTGTAATTGCAATTGCTTTTTAAGATTAATGACTAGATAATATATCATGTGAACAATAGTAGTTTTAAGACCACCAATTATTAATTGGAGAATTAATTTTAATGTTTTAAACTTAAATGACACACACTTGGAAAGAAAGTATGGGAAATCTGAAGTACTTGAAATTCTGTGGATGGTAAATTGTTGGTCTTGATTATGGGGTCTTACCCAAAAAGAATCTAAGAGAATTGGACTCATGATCAGAAACAACTCACAACAATTTCAAAGAACTTACTCCTAGCTCTAACTCTTAGATTACTAAACCCAAAATGATATATCTTTTTTAAAATAAAGAAATCTATTTTATGAGAACTTACTCCTAGCTCTAACTCTTAGATTACTAAACCCAAAATGATATATCTTTTCTAAAATAAAGAAATCTATTTTATGATAATACAGATGATTAAATTAATAACTTATTTTATATGCTAACTTGATTGTCAATTAACAATATATTTCTAAAAATATTTAATAAAATATCATTATTTGAATATTCTGTATATTACGTAGAAGATTGCTAATATTAATTATTCATTTTTTTAAAAATTTTATAGTTTAGGGTTATTGAAAAAGATAAAAATGATTTCTATTTTAATGCTTATTGTAACTTATCTGCTTTTTTTCAGTTTATTACTATATATATAATTGAGATTTTTAAGATAATTTACATGACAAAGAAATTAAAAAAATTAAATTACTTTATTCTTATTTGTTAAATTATAAAATATTCAAAATCTATAATTACTTTCCAATTTCAATTGAAACTTGTAAACTAAAAACTGTGTAACTATAACCATTAATTAATGAGAAGATAATATATTATGTGAAAAAATATTATTAATAAAGAGTAGAGAGTGATTACTAGACAAATGGAGGAATTTCTCCAATTTTGGGGGCAATAGATTATTGAAAGTATGGATGTTTCTCATTAAACTGGGTAGATGGAGTGCAGAAACCAATCAAATGTGGTGCATGCGCTATTTTGAATTTTGAAGATTGAATTTGAGAAGGATGCTTTGCTGGTTGGTGGTGCAGGGCTATTTTGAATTTTGAAGATTGAATTTGAGCAGGATGCTTTGCTGGTTGGAAGGTAGTAGTAATGGTGAAATGTATTATGTGAGTTACTATAAAATGGAGTTGTTTTTAGTGGGATTTTTCGGATTTTTTTAGCAGTACTGGAATTTGATAAAAAAATTTAAAGTGAAATTTTGATTTGTGTTATTTAAACTAGGTTTTTGATTGAATATATAGATTCAACACTTTGAAAATAAATATTACTTAAATTGATTTGCTGACCATATACAAATTGATCAGCAAATTATGAAAATGGCAAAAACTTTTATAAAGTTTTAAGATTTTAATTACCTAGGTTTTTAATGGTACCCACTATAGTAATTTGTTCAGAAAATGTAAAGACTAAAAAGGGTAGTTTGTTCAGAAAATAATGAATGTGTGGGGCACATAACCGTGCACCGCATTGAGTGGTGTTTGTTCTTTGACAGCACACAAGGCAGTTCTGACTAAAAGGACTAAAAGGTTGTCCTTTTGCAAGCTAAGGCCATGGACTCTGCAGGCCTTTTTGGGATGTTCCTTCTCCATAGGGTACCAGCTGCCAACCTCTACTTAAATTCTATAGCTGAGTTAATTGATACGTTGGGAGCTCTACTGTTTCTTGTATGATATTTTGGGGAGAGGGTAATTTAAAATTTAACGTTTTCCTTGTTTTAAGTGTCATTCCAAAGAAATTGATATATGTAAATATATTAGTTTTTAAAATATAAA
>APFE031245562.1:346024-381631 GCA_000404065.3 Pinus taeda
CTCTTGTTACTCTTATTATTTTATGTGAATGGGAAGTTTGAGGTTAAAGTATATTTAGACAATAGTCTAACTGCTCCAAAAGCAATTTATAACTTACAATATCAAGATTAAAGGAAATGCTCTTTATCCTATCCTCTTGATTGAAGCTAGCTTTTCCCCAAAAATATGGCTATGTTTAGGTATTTGATGTATAAGAAAAAACTTTACAACATAGAAGCCAAGAGGTTCCCCAAAATTGCTTCTAGCTTTAGCCAAAACTCTCACCTCGCCCAATCTCAGCTCAACCATTAGGGGATAAAAGGGGAGATCATCTTCCATTAGGGGATAAAGGGGGAGATCATCTTCGAGAGTAAGGATAATATTAAAAATACTATTACTTTCAAATTTAATAGGGATGATAAGAAGCTAGAGGGAAAAATGAAGCTAAGGTATTATAAAGAGGGGATCAAACCCTTTCTTAATAACTAGAATTATCTTGATGCCTTGACCAATGCTAAGAAAAAATGAACATAGCAAAGTTAAGAACTAATTCTCATGAGCTTCAAAATGAAAAAAGGTGTTGGTTTATTCCTAAAACACCTTGGGACCAAAGAATCTGTCACCTTTGGGATATCAAGAGGGTTGAAGATGAAAAACACTTTCTCTTAGATTATGAGGCTTTATTCCTAACACACCTTGGGACCAAACAATCTATCACTTGTGGGATAAAGGGTTGAAGATGAAAACACTTTCTCTTGGATTGTGAGGTTTTTACTCACATCTGTTATGATTTCCAAACCACTCACTGCCAAGCTTCTTGACATGTTAAGTTAGCAAAACTATAGTGAACTAGGAAAACTTCTTTCCCTTCTTTTTGATCATAAAGATAATATATTAAAATGGTCTAATAAACCACATTGGTCTTAGTGTACATTAATCCTTCTCATCATATTAATATAATATATATATATATAATATATATTAAGAATATATATATATTAATTATAAAACTTGCACATAAAATTAAAGTGAAATTTTAAATATTAGTATAAAAAAATTATTAAATATTAAAGGATATTTTATATTTAATAAAATAATTGAATAATTTTAAAAATTAAAAAATTTTTAATTATTAAATATAGTAAACAAGTTTTAAAAAACATTATAAATTATATATTTATTAAAATATTTAAAATAGATAATGTAAGTATTTTTTAATTAATTTATTATTAATTATAAATCTTAACCAGTAAATGTAGATTTTTATAATTGTGTGTTGTGTTAAGTATTTTTGGAAAAAATTGTGTAAGAGAAATATAATCTATACAAAATTTCTATGGGACACTTCACCTATTATGAGTGAGACTTGAAAACATAATGTTATCGACGTAATACTTCAATAAAAAAAAACTTTCGTAGAAAAGAAAATAAGATAATCGTCGAGTAAAATCGTTCATGATAATGTTCAATTTATCAGGAAGGAAGACAGTCCAACGACCAAGTGTCATCTCATGCTCTGTTATATTCGTTATTATTCATGAAGATAGTGGAACCATCAACTACCCATCGTTATTTTTTTATTTATGTTGGTTTACCAAATTAAAACCAAATAAGAGGTATAACACTAAAATGTTTGTTCCCAAAAACATATAAATATAAACATGTCTATCATGACAATATAGGGTTAGAATATCATGGCTTGACATCTATATAGTATATATCAACTTAGTGTTTATAATTGTAATGTCCCTTAATAATAAAAATATGAAATAATAATATGATATAATATTAAATAAATAATAATAAAATAAAAAAGGTAATAGTAAATAAATAATAATAAAAATAATTTAATTACAGTTCTAAATAAACATAATAAGAAATAAAACAAAGAAAGTAGTAAAAAAATCAGTAAAATTATCAAAAAGTAAAAAAAAAGAATAAAATAAGAAAGCAGTAAAGTTGCGTGTTAACACATGGAGTGTGTGCATGTGGTTTCCCTTCCAATGTTTACTCTATTTAATAGATGGGGAGGAAGATGAGAGACATTCCATCATTCCATGATTCCACCATCCATTCTCTTGGGAGAATAGTGTTGTGAGACAAAGGATACCCTAGGAGTAGTAATTTGATTGGGAGCTCGGGGGTAGCAAATTGTAGCAAGATTTTGTGCAACTGAGCTTATGGTTGGGTGGAGAGTCGTCTTCAAAACCTTGTTGTAGTTAGGAGACATCAACTGAAATCACAGATAAGTGTCTTTACTTATAGTTTTGAACTTTGATGTTAATTAGTTGATAATTTTATGTTGATTATAAATTGCTTGATTAATCTAATTAATTACATGTTTATTTTGGGCTGTTACAATGATAACAAATTTGACAACTAAAAACATAGATATAGTAACTATAATCATTATTTCAAACAAGTAATCAAGACAAGGTGGAGAGGTCTATGGGATTAGGATTCCTTGGACTATCTAGGGGGTTTGGTCCCTTACCACATTGAATAACACTCTCGAAATGAGCCATATGGTCATCCATGTCCAGAAACAATAGTTGTGTTTCCTCCATTCAAAGGAGGAACTGATCTATGGTGTCATTCTTGTCCAACAAAACATTCCTCAGTAATGATTTTAAATGTTCGTAAAGACCAATAGCGTAGAGATACTCGTTTTTACTTCCCCTAGTGTTGCTCGTATCGAGCATCCAATTAGCAACAGAAGCTAGAATCTCAGAATCGTAATGGTGTTCTCTATTAGAAGTAACTTCCTCCTTAGTTTCATGAATTTCCTATTTGATTTCTTTTTGGGGGTAGGGGGAGGGGCGGGTTTTTGGAGTAGTGTAATATATCTTATGATTGGAATTTGGTGGGATTGAATGCTACTAAAGTATCCTCTACCACCAACTCCTCGGTGGGAGAAAATATTTTGCTTAGGCACTCGGAGAAAGACTAAAAAATGAACCAAAAGGGAGAGGGGAACCCTAGATGAAGCAAACCAAGAGTAAGAGGGAAAGAAAACAACACAAGGGAGTAGGGCAAGCAAAAACCTCTAGAAAATAGATGTAGGGACAAATTTACCTAAGGACAAAAAGATATGGGGTTCACGTTAGGGAGAATTCCTTGAGAGAAGAAAGAGACACTAGCCTTGAAAACTATACTAAGCACAAACCCGTAAAACTATATATCCAACAATGAGAAAAAGAAATCACAATGGGATATCTATGGTGGTCAAAGCTCATGGAGGCATGAATTGACCATGTCCCAAAGGCACGGAAGAGAAATAATCACAGATGAATGTAATAACTCTTTTGATCTCTTATCACTCAGAATTTTCTCTAGAAGTTATTAGAAGAAAGATAATGACTGAGGTAACCACAAACCAACTTTTAGGCTAGGCTCTAGCCAACCTAAGTCCAGATAGGGCTCTCTCTATATGATTTAGCTTTGTTTGATGGGATATTATGCTAGTTCTTAAGGTTCAGGGGGTTTTTGATTTGTATTGAAGGTTGGGTGGTGGGGTTCTTTAAACAAATGGATAGAATGATGTCTCTAGACCATTGGGCATATGGAGTCAACAAAACAGTAGTAGGACTAGATCAATTCATTAAATGGAATGTTAAAAGGGCAAGATAGCAGAGTAGAGTGCAGGTCTTTATGCGAGAGGGTTGGAAAAGCTTTTAACGAGGGTGAGAGAGCAATTAAGAATTCTCAAACCAGGATTGAAACGAGGAACAGAGGATAATAGGAAATAAAGGGCAATTAAGAATCCTTTGGTATAGATTAAAAGAAACAACCTAAACTAAGGAGCAATTAAGAATTCCATAACTTAGATTATTTATAGAAAACATGTATTTTCTTAATTGAAATAGGAGAGTGTAACTAAACAAATTTTGATACAATATTCCAATTATGGAATTTAGATTTAGATCAACGGTATGAAAAACTTTAAGAGATAACAACAACGTGAGAAAATACTTGTCTACACTTCGCTCTACACATGAATCCTTTGAAATATTGGGTCTTTATTCATCAATCCAACTTGTTAGCTCAGTTAATGCTCCAATGGCTTTACAGTCTTTCGATCAAGAAATCTATAGAAATGTCTAAGAATCCACCCTGCATACTTCGAATTGTGAAGTATTTATACTAAGATGTTATTACAAATATCTCAAAACTGACTTGGGATTTAATCTAGGAAATACAAATATCTTCTCGTAGGAAGATAGAGGCAACTAATGAACTGCTTTCATGTTGTCCCTTTAATTATGGTATTGCTAGCTTTTATGGTTTGTTTTTAGCTCTTTATGCTCTTGTTGTTTGAATCATCACACTGCAGGCTATAGTTACTTCTTTCTTTCATTTGATACTCTCTCTCACTGATACTCTTTCACTCTGATGACCTGTCTTTATCCTTTCTATGTTTTTCCCTGTCATTGCACAATTTAACATTTTAATGTGTTTTTCAATAGTAAATTTATTTGTTTTTATGTATATCCGCATGAGGAATTGAATTTTTATCAAGTCCCAGTATGTTCTATCTTTTGTCTTCTAATTGCATCTCTAGTCTAGTTACTATGTTTTAACTGTCGAGGCTCTGTGTAGTTGTCTTCTTCTCGGCTCTTTGTATGATTGTCTTCATCTTCTGTTCCTTGTAAAACTGGTCTTCTTGATTTGAATATTGACTTTTAATAGGTTTCTTGGTCGAGTTTTGGAGTAAACAGGTTCTACGACTAGTATTAGAACTATTTATCCAAGCTTAGGTCTTTGGCTGATTACCTATAAAACTCAATAATAATTGAGAAAGCATTGGTCTGTTGGAAGGGCGATTGATGGCTTCATTTGCATAGGGATGCGTGGGAAAGGGGTCGTGGCAGTGTTTTGGATGTAAACAGAGGTAAAAATTTGTTGCATAGGTTCAGGGTGGCGCTGAATGGTTTCATAGGTTTACACAGTTAAACGGGCGAAAGGCTTGAAAACACGAGCTTTCAATGGTTTAAAGTACTTAACAGGGAAATCTTTTGAAATATGGCGTGAAGTATCATACTTACAGAGGATGGGCGGTTTATCGGAACGAAGGGGAGGCAGTTTTAAGGGTTGTCACGCCGCTTTTATGGTGTGGGTGGTTTTTAGGAGGGGTCACCCGATGTGCGTCGGAGCTTGACACATAGCCATCGGGGGGTCGGGGAAAACCGCCTTATCAGGCAAGTAAAGTTAGGCTATTGGGCGTGGATAATATGGCTGTGGTCCGTTAGATCTAGGCAATTGCGATCTGATGGTAGTCTGGCAGAAGAGTTGCTCGGAGGGAATGAATGGGAGTTGGGGGGGGGGCAGGGGTTTAATCACGGTGGTTTGATATTAGTTTAGGAATTAATCTTGGGTTAAGCGATCGAGCGGGGCTTAATTGTGGGATTAGGGAGTCGGGTGAGGTTAATATCGGTATTAACTTAGGTTTACCGGGATTAGGTAAACTAAGTAATGTTATATTGAGATAAGGGGTAGTTTATACAGTTTTTATTAAAACCAAAGGTTGGGGTATTTTATATAAGGATTTAATTATTATATGGAAAAGAGGTTTATAATGGGGTTTATATAATAAAATTAGTAATTAATATGAAATGAGCGGAATGGGTTTTTCCTAAGTAAAATAGGGTAATAGGTATGTGTTTGCATACTTTGCTTTATATATGATCAATACCTAGGATAAAAGCTCTTTATGGGTTTTTTGAGTGGAAAGGGATTTATATGGGGGGTTTTCACTTGTCTTAGGTTAATTGTGTTTTAACCTCAGGGAAGGGGGTTTTCTTATGGTGATGAAGGGAAATGTATTTTATGAAGGGGAAATGATTTTATGAAGGGGATTCTAGCACTTGTGCTCATAAGTCATTAAGCTGAGGGTCCAGTGCCTCCAAAAGTCAGAGAAATGCTTTGAACCTCTTTGACTTGTAGGATTAAAAGTACTTAGAACATACTTGTGGATAGGGAATTAGTAAGTAAAGGGGAAAAGTGAATAAGGGAGAGTTAATCATATGAACTTGTAAACCTTTGTCTTTTCTTGCATAGTTGACCATACATGTTGAAATATGTATCTAAGCATGATGCATGTGATTTGATCCAATTAACTTTGTAGTTCAACATCCTTACTTCTCCTTACCCTTTTCTTAACTCTAACATATTTTCTTCATTTCTTAGGGTGCATTTAGGCTAGAAAAACCTTATTCATCTATTTTTCTTTTGAAAAGTAATCTATCTAATTCTAACCTTATATCATCCAAGGGCTCAGATTAAGATTATGAGCTTCTTTTATTTTCTCTACCTAACTATGATCTACCAAGATTAAACTGTTTTGTTAGATTTTATTTTCTAATATATAAACATAAAATTCAAAGCATGGAATAACCAAGATTAAATAGTTTCATTAGCATGGATTGTGGCATGAATAACAAGTTGCACACAATCATTATTATGCATGAAAGTAAATTGTTGTGGCATTTAGACTTGAACACTTTCATGATATTTTTGTTTTTCGGTTCATATATTTTCATTTTCCTTTTTGACCTTCTCTTATTCTTTTTGTCCTTTGATTTATCTTTTAGGACATAGCCTCTTTACAATTTTTATTTTTTTATAATATGGAAAAAATTTGCAGAAAGCAAAGGTATGTACAATATTACATGGTTTAACCTTAGTCATTCAAAATTATGACTCCTATTGGTATAGGAACCTAACAGTGGCTCAATTTGGGGATGGCATTTCCTTGTGAAATGGCAAGAACTTTAGAGATTAGTAGCCTTTGAATTGTTGATCCAAATTGGATCCATTAAAGACTAGCAAAGAACCATGATTATATCAGGTCGGGATGAATCTCTAAAAATTCCAAAAACAACGATCAAAAACACCCTGAACCAGTGGCAATGGCAGCCAGTGTGGAACGACGAGGACCTTGGTCAAAGCGCACTGACTGAGGCCCATGGAGACTGCGCAGGAGGTCAAAGTAGCCCCTAGGAGCCCCGGATCGGGAAAATGAGGTGATTTTTGATGCGCAATTAGCGCCTAGCTGGGCGAATAGGGCCGAAATGGAGGAGCCTTAAGCACTCGGTCACGTTGGGAGTCGGAGAACTGCAAGCAAAGAAACGAAAAGTGCTAAAAGGACAAAGGCGAGACTCGCAATCTAGAAACCGACAATATTGATTGGGGCGCCCTCAAATGATAAACGGTTTTGGAGAAGAGTGGAGAGATCCCACTCAACAATCGATGCGTGACGGCGGAGGTGAGAGAAAACTGCCATTGATCGCGTGTTATCGGTCAAGCAAGTCAACTGCGTGGGACGTGCATATGACGTTGGATTTGGAGGAGCCTAGATCAGACGACTCAGATTGTGCCCGATGGAGGAAGCAGAATCGACAGGGAATTAAGCCACGTTCTAAAGGGATTTGGAATCTGTTTGACCGCCACGGTGGAGGAAGAACACATCCGCGATGTAACCGAAGAAACAAACCGACAAGCAGGTTGGCGCTGTTTAGATGAGGACACGTGGCCACTCCCTAAGCATTCATGCTGACGCCGAATAGGGAACTCCAAGCGCAACTGTAGAAGGCGAATTGACAGAGGTGGAAGAGGAACCGAACATGCATGGAAACGAATGGCTAAAATCCATGAATAGAGACAGAATACACATTCATGTCAGAGTGAGGTCCAAGAGATGAAGGAAAAAGACCAAAATCCTGAGAGGAGGATGAAATACATAGAGAAGAAGGCAGTAAGGCAAGAGAAAAGCAGGAAGAGACAGAGGGCCGAGCTATCGTAGCGGCAACATCGAGCACCACTCAGCTTGAGAGGTTCTAGCCACCCCATAGAGGGATCTATTCGGGCTGAGCACCACGTTGGGCTCTTACCACTATAGACCAGAAGGTCACAGAGCTGGTGGGAAGAAGAGACTATGTACTCCAGTGGATTGGGGAATCCAAGAACCACCCTGCTAAGGAAAACCTGCTTCAGGAGAACTCACATTGAGTCCCTATATTTGTAATTCTCTGTTTAAAGACACAATAAAACAAGGCCACCACTGAAATTGGACCGAAGATGTAGCCCTGGAGAATAGGGTGAACTCCTTATTAAAATTGCTTGTGTCTTTGTGGTTGCCTGCTGTATTTCTCTATTGTCTTTCCATTTAAAATGTCTGTGTATTGGCAATCTGATCGATCCGTTGCTTAAATAACATAGAATAGACACCAACACATGAGTCTGTAATACCTTTTGTTTAATAAAACTTCAACTGATGTCACTCATAGGGTGATTATCAGATCAAGTGGTATCAGAGCTCTAGGCTGTAAGGTTAGACAAGCTTGTGTTGGTTTAGCTGTGAATGCTCACTAGATCAAAGCTCAAATTAGGAGAAGGAGAGTTGGTGGAAACTAACCCTAAAATTGGGAGAGTCTATTCTCGAAAGACAATGTCAGAGGAAGGTTCTATAGGGCCAGATCCTCAATTCATAGAAAGTTTCCTAGTTATAAAGTCCATGGTAGAAGAAATGTATACGGGCTTTAGAAAGCATAAGGATGAAGATTCATCAGGCTTGAAGCAAGATAAAGAAAAAGATGAGTCTCATTCCCATGACCACTCAAAAGGAAAAGGGAAGAAGAAAGCTTTCCTACACCTCTTAATGGCCCTGTGCATAATAAGAAAGCATCTTTGATTAAACTAGATGTTAAATTTGATTTTCCTATATATGATGGAGAGATAAATGCTGAAAAGTTGGACAATTGGATTAGACAATTTGATGTGTATTTCAGGGTACAGAACACAGACTCGAACAAGAGTAAGATTCAGCTGGCAAGTTTATGCCTAGGAGGCACTGCCTTGGTTTGGTGGGAAGACAGAACCCAAGCTAATATGAAGAAGCATGGTAAGACCATCTCTGTCTCGAGTGAATTTTTTGAAACAATCAAAAAGCAGTTCTATCCATTGGCCTACATGCAACAAGCCATGATGAGTTGGCAAACTCTTCAACAGTTGAAAGGGAAAAGTGTACAAGGGTATACTCAAGGGTTCAGAAAGAGAGCATTGATGTTGGGTATCTCATTAGACTCATAGGAAACTCTTTTGAAGTACATTGGTGGTCTACATAGCTACATGAGGCATACCATCCTCATGTTTAATCCCACTAGTATAGATGAGGTATCTATACAAGCTACTCATCTAGAAGCTAGAGGAAAGAATGGAAATCCAGAAGTTGGGGAACCATCCCAACCCACTGTAAGCAAGAACAAGGAGAAAAGAAAATAGAAGTCAAAAACAAGGAAGGCTAACATTGCATAGAAAAGCAAAGCTTCATGCACTCACTGTAAAAAAGATGGGCATGATGATGAGCACTGTTGGATTCTGCATCCAGAGCTGAGAGCTAAGAAGTCCTAGGGCAAGAAGAAGAAGACTGTTGCAACTATTCAGAAAGATTTGGGGTCAGACTCGGGAGAGGAAACAATCATTGCAGCCACATGTATTAAAGGTAAGAATTATGAAGCATCTACTAGTAATTCTACTCAATCTGTTATTGATGAAGAACATGAGAGAAAAAGACACGAGCTTTTCCATGTTTGAGTTGTTTCCAAAAATCAAAAGATTAATACTTTGTTTGATAGTGGCTCACAAGTAAATCTAATTTCTAAAGCAATTGTAAAGAAATTGGGATTAGAAACTACACCTCATAAGAAACCATACCCATTAGGATGGTTGAATGATAAAACACTACTACAAGTGACTAGACAGTGCAAACTCAAGTTTTCTTTTGGGTCAACATTTGTAGATGAGGTTGAGTTAGATGTAATTCCTTTGGATATATGTTGAATTGTTTTAGGAAGTCTTTACTTGTATGATATAAAGGCTATTTTCTATAGAGCTAAGAACAAGTATCTACTTGTTAAAGGTGGAATCAAATACTTTGTAAGAGCTCATAAGCTCAAGAATAATTATACTCTCATAAACTCAGGACAGATGAAAAGAATGATAAATTCATGCAAACAGTTCCTACTGATGGTTGTAAAGGAAAAGAAACCTGATAAAACCAATGTATTTGAGGGATGTAATGCTAATCAACAAGCTGATATAGAAAATATTGTTTCAGAATATGATGTCTTGTTCCAAGAACCTAAAGGTTTGCCACCCAAAAAGGGGATGGTACATGATATTATTTTGCAGCAAGATGATCCATTGCCTAATGTTGGGATGTACAGGTTTTTTGCTTTAGAGAATGCTGAAATCAAGAGGCAGGTGTAGGAGTTGCTCGAGAAAGGATTCGTCAGGCCTAGCACATCACCATGTAGGTCACTAATCGTTTTGGTGAGAAAGAAATATGGCTCATGGAGAATGTGCATTGACTACCAAGCACTGAATAAGATAACAATAAAAAATCTTTATCCCCTTCCTCGCATAGATGATCTTTTGGATCAACTGAAGGAAGCTGCTTATTTCACCAAGCTAGATTTGCATAGTGGACACCATCAGGTTAGAGTTGTAGAGCAAGATGCATGGAAGACTGATTTAAAAACAAATCAGGGATTGTATGAATGGCTAGTTATGCCTTTTGGCTTGACCAATGCCCCTGCTACTTTCATGAGATTAAGGAATTATGTACTCAGACATTTTCTTGATGATTTTATTATTGTGTATCTAGATGACATTCTGATTTTTAGTAAAATGTGGGAAGAACATTTAAGGCATGTTAAACAGACATTAGATGTTTTCAAAAGAGAAAAAATTTATGTTAAACTCTCTAAATGTGAATTTGGCAAAACCTCTCTAAATTATTTGGGTCACATAGTAGGGGGAGGTGAATTGAAAATAGATCCCTCTAAAGTAGTAGTCATTGTAAACTGGCCTAAACCCAAGTCTGCTACAGAAGTGAGAAGCTTCTTAAGATTAGCACAATATTGGAGGAAGTTCATTTCAAATTTTTCCTCAATTGCATCTCCCTTACATGCCTTGACAGGATTGAACAAGGTGTTTCAGTGGGGAGGCAAACAGCAGAAAGCCTTCGACACCTTGAAAGAAAAGATTAGTACAACAGTGGTACTAGCACTGCCAGATCTACGAAGACCCTTTGAGATCCAAACTGATGCCAGTGACAATGCCATGGGAGCAGTGTTGACACAGCACGGTAAACCCATATGTTATCATTCTAAGACCTTTAATCCTGCAGTAGTTTACTATCCTACATATGATAAAGAATTGTATGCATTAGTTCAGGCTGTGAAAAAGTAGAAACATTACTTAATGGGCAAAGAAACAGTAATACATACTAATCATCAACCATTTCAATACCTACACTCCCAAACTAAGTTGCAGCAATCAAGACATTACAGATGGATGGGTTTTCTACAACAGTTTCATTTAGTCATCAGATATAAAAGGGCATACATAACAAGGTTGCAGACATCTTATCTAGACCCATTATAAATGCATCTACCATACTTAAGCATAATTCTATGCTGCATGAAAGCTACATAGAACAGTATGCTCAGGACATGGACTTTAAATATGTATATGCAACTTTGAGTCAAAGCAAAAGAATAGAAGAATTGGACTATCACATGAAGGACCGACTCCTATATCATTGTGGGAAACTCTGTATTCCACAAATTGAGAGAGTAAAGATAATTAGGGAAGCACACACTTCTCTGAAATTAGGTCACTTTGGGGTAAGTAAAACACTTGCACAACTGCAAAGGTTTTGCTATTGGCCGAGAATGAGTGAGACAATTTCTAGATATGTAAAGGGATGTGCTATGTGTGTGAAAAGCAAGCCCAGCAACAGAAAACTAGGCTTGTACACTCCATTGCTAGTTCCTTCTTACCCATGGGAAAGCATTTCCATGGATTTTGTTGGAGGACTGCCTAAATCTAGGAAAGGTCATGATTATCTATATGTTGCTGTGGATAGGTTCAACAAAATGTGTATTTTGATACCCTGTAGTAAATAGATTACAGATGAACAAACTGCAAAATTGTTCTTTGAACATGTATGGGTTCATTTTGGATTACCCACTTCTGTTGTATCTCATCAAGACACTCGATTTGTGGGGAAGTTTTGGTCAAGTCTGTGGGAACTAATGGACACCAAATTAGAGAAAAGTACAACTTTTCATCCACAAACAGATGGCCAAATAGAAGTAGTTAACAGGACAGTGATCCAGTTACTAAGAGGATATTGCAGCAAACATCCTAAGATTTGGGATGAACACTTGTGTTATGTGCAACATGCTTACAATAGAGCCAAACAATCTTCTACACAGAGATCTCTTTTTGAGACTTGTTTTGGTTTCATACCAAGGTCTCCTTTGGATTTTGTCTTTGGTAAAGATACCATCGTTGATAGACACAGTGATGTGGACAAGGAAACTAGGTTCATTGAACAGATCCAGGAGATCCACTAGGCAGTACAGGAACAACTGGAAAAGAGCTAGGCCAAGTACAAGGCTAGGCACGATAAGCATCGGATGGAGCATAGCTTTCAAGTTGGGGACCAAGTCTGGTTGTATATCAACAAGGATAGGATGTAAGGTGAAAGTAAAAAGCTAAAACCTATCAGGTATGGACCCTTCAGGATACTTGAGAAGATTGGTGAAAATGATTTTTGCCTTGATCTACCAGCTTACACGCACATCTACTCAGTCGTGAACGCAGATTGCTTAAGGTTGTTTGAACCTTCAATGATTGAGGACCCTGAAGAGCAGAGTCAATTACCTTCTGTTATGACCTGCTACCTGAATATTTTAATGAATTACGAGAAGACACATTGCTGGATAGGAAGGTAAGGACAATGCACAGTGGACAAGTGGAATACCTCAGGATTGGGCTTAAAGGTTCGAAGCTGAGCAGTGCGGAGTGGATTGAGATTGGGCAAGTGAGACAACATTTTCTTCACTTAGTCGATGCTTGAAGAAAACCAACTTTTGGTGGCCCAAAAGCTCTTTCAGTGGGAAGGCCGTGATCCAAATTAGATCCATTAAAGACTGGAAAAGAACCATGATTGTATCAGGTCGGGACAAACCTCTAAAAAGTTCAAAAATAACGATCAAAAACACCCTGAACCAGTGGCAATGGCAGCCAACGTGGAACGACGAGGACCTCAGTCAAAGCGCGCTAACTGAGGCCCATGGAGACTGCGCAAGAGGTCAAAGTAGCCCCTGGGAGCCCTAGATCAGGAAAAGGAGGTGATTTTTGATGCACGATTAGCGCCTAGTTGGGCGAACAGGGCCGAAATGGAGGAGCCTTAAGCACTCGGTCGCGTTGGGAGACGGAGAACTGCAGGCGGAGAAATGAAAAGCGCTAAAAGGACAAAGGCAGGACCCACACTCTGGAAAGCGATGGTATTGATTGGGGAACCCTCAAATGGTAAACAGTTTTGGAGAAGAGCAGAGCGATCCCACTCAATGATCGACACATGGCGGCAGAGGTGAGAGAAAATCGCTGTTGATCGCGCGTTATTGGTTGAGCAAGTCAACTACGTGGGACATGCATATGACGTTGGATCTAGAGGAGCCCAGATCAGACGACTAAGATTGCGCCCGATGGAGGAAGTGGAATCGACAGGGAATTAAGATGCGTTCTAAAGGGATTTGGAATCCGTTTGACTGCCATGGTGGAGGGAGAATGAATCCATGACGTAACCGAAGAAACAAGCCGATGAGTAGGTTGGCACTGTTTAGATGAGGACACATGGCCACTCCTTGAGCATTCATGCTGACGCTAAACAGGGAACTCCAAGCGCAGCTGCAGAAGGCGAATCGACAGAGGCGGAAGAGGAACCGAATAGGCATGGAAATGAATGGCTAAAAGCCATGAATAGAGATAGAATACACAATCAATTCGGAGTGAGGTCTGAGAGATGAAGGAAAAAGACCAGAATCCTGAGCGGAGGATGGAATACATAGAGAAGAAGGCAGTAAGGCAAGAGAAAAGCAAGAAGAGACAGAGGGCTGAGCTGACGCAGCGGCGGCATCGAGCACCACTGAGCTTGAGAGAATCGAGCCACCCCATAGAGGGATCTTTCTGGGCTGAGCACCACGTTGGGCTCTTACCACTGTAGACCAGAAGGTCACAAAGTTGGTGGGAAGAAGAGATTGTGTACTCCAGTGGCTTGGGGAATCCAAGAACCACCCTGCCAAGCAAAATCTGCTTCAGGAGAACTCACATTGAGTCCCTGTATTTTTAATTCTCTATTTAAAGACATAATAAAACAAGACCACCATTGAAAGTTGGACCATAGACGTAGCCCTGGAGAATAGGGTGAACTCCTTATTAAAATTGCTTGTGTCTTTGTGGTTGCCTGTTGTATTTCTCTGTTGTCTTTCCATTTAAAATGTCTGTGTATTGGAAATCTGATCGATCCGTTGCTTAAATAACACAGAACACACACCAGCACATGAGTCTGTAATACCTTTTGTTTAATAAAACTTCAACTAATGTCACTCATAGGGTGATTATCAGATCAATTGTTGTTGATGTTGCCTTGCAAAGTGTCCTTTTGTGAATCTGCACTATTGATACTTATGATAGTGAATCTTTTGAAGCTTAGGGCATTCTCTTCGGGCTTTAACTTCAAAGATCATTATCCAATGCAAACTAGACTTTTGAAATTATAATATATACAAATGAAAATTATTAATTAGGTTCAAAGTAACGTTTCAGCATTCGACCATTCACCGGTCCACCTTCTGCATCTGTACCATCAATTTTTCTTAAGAAGAAAGCATTACTTCCTCTATAAGCATAAATGACGTAGGGACCTTTCCATAGGAAATCAAATTTCCCATGTTTTCCTTTGTCTTCCCTCCTTGAGTCCCCTTGAGCACTTTGTCAGCAATGTAGAAATCTTCAGCCTTGGTTCTCTTATCAAAAATTTTCTTTATCTTTTCTTGCATAACTTGAGACTTGACATAGACATCTTCTCTTGTTTGTTGTAGATGTATAGTTTGGTTGATTCTTCTTTGGATACTATTTGGTTCAATCTACATTTCTTCAAGTATCTTCATTACTGGTACTCCCAAAGAGGATGGAAAGACAATGTCCATTCCATAAACTAGTTGATAAGGAGAAGTACCAATTGATTTCTTAATAGTCAATCTGTATGCCCATAAGGCATTGACTAGCTGTTTTCTTGTTGTCTTCTAGTAACTTCTTGATGATGTTTACTAGGCTTTTGTTTGAGGATTTTGCCAATCCATTACCTTGAGGGTAATATGTTGTGGAATGGTCGAGGGTGATATGGTATTTATTGTAGAAATCTATCATTCTTTTGGATTTAAAGGTTGATGCATTATCAGTAATGAGCTTAGTTAGACATCCAAATCTTGATAGAATATTGGTTTCAAGGAAGGTTATGATAACAGTATCTGTGGCTTGCCTTGAAGGTATGGCCTCTATCCATTTTGTAAAGTAGTCTGTGGTAGTAAGGATCCATTTGTGTTGGGAAGAGGAGAGTGGGTGAATTTCACCAATGAAGTCTAGACCCCATTGTTGAAAAGGCATTTTAGTAGAGATGGGCTTGATGGGTGATGGTAAGAGCTTTTTCCTTCCCTCAAAGATTTGACATTTGTGATAGGAGGTCACATATTTTCTTACATCAACAAACAAGGTAGGCCAGTAGAAACCAGCTCTAAGGATTTTATCTGCAGTAGTCTTCTAGTAAAGGTGTCCTCCATAGTCACCTGCATGAAACTCTTCTAAAACTTTGTCAGCTTCTAATTTTAATAAGCAATTGAGAAGAATACTTTCATGGTCTCTCCAAAACAAAACATTGTCTAATATAAAAAATCTTAAGGATTTCATCTTTAAAAACTTGCTTTTAGTCCTAGATAATTTAGGAGGAGCTTGTAAATTTAGTAAAACATAAAAAATATTAGCATACTATGGTGATTCAAGAAATGAATGGCTGATTAGTGGAGTCACCATCTCCTCTTCATTATCTATTTCTACAATAAAGTTAATATCCAATGCCTAACCATTCGATTAAGCTATTAGCTTGGCTAAACCTTGGCCCTTGATTAACTTTGTAGGTGTAATTTCTATATCATACTATAAGATAGAAGCAATCCACTTTCCCCTCTTTCCATCTAGACCATCCTGAGTTAGGATGTCTTTTACTACTGAATTAGGAATGTAGGATACTATGTGAGAATATAAGATGTATACCCTAAAATCTTTAATGACTTTAACCAAAGCCAAGGCCTGTTTTTCCATTATATTATATTTCAAGGGGGCATCTCTCAGGGCTTTACTAAAGAAGGCAATGGGTTGTTCATAGCCCTGGTCATTTTTCTGTAATAGGACTGCAACTATTGTGTGATCTGAAGTAAAGGAAAATAAAATGAAATCTCTATCAAATTTGGAACTTATTAGTACAGGGGTTTTGGTTAAGGCCAATTTGATGTCTTTAAAGGATTTCTTAGCCTCAACAGTCCATTTTATGGTGGAGTCTTTTTTCAGCATATTGTTAAGTGATCTAATTAATTCTTCTAGGTTAGATATAAATCTTCTAAGAAAATTAATTTTTCCTAAGAAAGCTTGTAATTCTCTAATGTTCTTGGGGTGTCTTATTTGTAAGATAGATTCTATTCTTATAGGGTCTATTCTTATACCATCTTTCAAAATTATGTGACCTAACAACTTTCCTTCCTCTAACCCAAAAAAGGAATTTTTGGGGTTCAAGGAGATTCCAAACTTCCTGCATTTAATAAAGACTTTCCTTAGATGATCTAAATGTTGATTGTCAGACTTGGAAAACACAGTAATGTCATCTAGATATATCACGAGGAAATCATGAATTTCTTTAGCAAAGGCTATATCCATAGCCTTTAGAAAGTGGCTCCTACATTCATTAGCCCAAAAGGCATTTTCACATACATAAAAGTGCCCCAAGGAGTAGTAAAGGTAGTTTTTGGTTGGTCATCAAGATGAACTAAGATTTGATTATAACTAGAGAACCCATCCAACAATGAGATTCTGGTTGATCCAACTACTCTCTGTAAAATGTGATCCACCTTAGGGAGAGGGTAAATGCTTTCAATGATACTTTATTAAGGTTTCTGAGATCCACACAGATTCTGATCTCACTAGTTTTCTTTCTAGTAGGCACTAAGTTTGAGACCTAATCAGAAAATCTGATTGGTGCAATTATTTTAGCATCATACATCCTCTGAATTTATTTTTTTTATCGCAGGTAATATGATAGGATTGTTCCTTCTTAGTTTTTGTTTGAAAGGCTTTTGATTTTATTTTATAGGAATAGTGTGTTGGATGATGTTGGTGTCATAGGATTTAAGGTCCTCGTAACTCCAAGAAAAAGCATCCCTAAATTCTTTCAACAACTCAATTTATCTCACTTTTTCAGTGGGAGGTAATGATTTTGAAAGTTTGATCAATTTGGGATTTTCATCAGTGCTTATATTACATTCCTCAATATCAGATTTTAAAGGTTCCATTTTAGGTTTCCTAGGAACATCTTTTGAATCAAATAAATCTTCCAGAGGGGTTAATCCCTTTGCTTTAGAATAATTACTTCAATTTCTTCGTTTATTATTTCATCAATCTCCATTAGCTCTGAGTTATCTACATCTGGTTTGTTAAATTTAGTTGGGTTAAGTCTATCTATTTTATCATCTTCTATCTTATTTATTTCTATATTATCCTTAGTGTTAGGATCTATGGATGTATCCATGTCTATGTTATTATTTACAAACTCTTATTTTGAAAGTAAAAATTTATTTATTTGTTTATCATTTGAAAATATTTGGCAGTGCTCTAAATTATCTGGAATTGCAGGTCTATGCCTAACTTTAGCAGTGTACTAATAGTTAGGTTGGAAGGGTAATTTACAAGTGTTGGCAAACATTGCTAAACTATGGGCTTGCATGTTATGTTTTCTAGGGATTACTGAAAGCTTCGTTTCTAAGAAAGTGTTAAGTATTTCTACAATAGTTTCTCCAAAGCAACTTAATCTAGGGTCTTTACTCATATATATAGCATCAATCTATTTTACAATTAATTCAAAGTCTCCCATAACATAAACTCTTTTAGCTCCTAAATTCCTAACTAACATAAGCCCTAAAATTAATGCTTCATATTTAGCTATATTATTTGTACATTTAAAATTCAATCTATATGCATGGCCTTTTGAGTAATTATTTTCCAAGTTATATATCCACACTCCTGCTCCTGCTCCTAACATATTTACTGATCCATCAAACTCTAAATGCCATAATATCTCATGATCATAGTTTTCACTATTTGGTAGAACAAACTTTTCATCCTTCATAGTGATTAGACCTTCTTGTTGATTGAATAGTTTAGTAGTCTGATTAGTCTCATCTAGTGTAGAAACTGCAATTTCCTTTGGTTATGTATCAATACTGTCTAAAAGTGTTTCATGTGTTTGATCAACATTATACAAGATAAAAGAGTCAATAGCTTAGTGTATCGAGTAGATGGGAAAGTTTTGAGGCCGATCCTAGTTGCTTACCACATATTTCATTAAGGTTTCTCAGTATAGTTTCTTAGGTTGTCCAAAAATAGAAATTGTTTCATAAGACATATCTAGTTGTAGAGATCCCTGAAGTTTGGCTCCACATAATCTGGATAACAGCATGCCATACTTCGGTGGGATGTCAGTAACTACAATGTCCATAAGAATGCTCTTGGCAGGATATTGGACTAAAGAAACACATAGGTCTTTATTTAATCCTAGACACTTTACTTGAGTGGACTCAAAAGAAAATAATTCTTGGTAGGGCCTTGTATTGTCTAGGTTCAACTTTTCCATTACTGATTTGGGCATTAAATTGTGAGAGGCTCCAAAATCCAACATTGCATTGTGTAGAATTTTTTCATGGATACTAAGGCTTATGTAAAAAGGTGGAACTCCTCCTTCTAATGGTTTTCCATTAACATCAGGACCAAATATAATTTTTGGTTTATCATCAAACACGTTAACTGAATCCTCATTTTCAGCAATGCTTAAGGTTTGGTTTATCTGTGATTTGTAAGGTTCATTCTAGATTAGTTCTATTAAAGGGACTGGAATCTTTAGCTTTGATATCTCTGCTCCCAAATTGAAAGGCAAAGAATCTTTTTTTGTTTGAAGGTTTGGAGATTTTGTAGCAGGGATTTGAGTAGGATTGTTTTCTCTTTCTTTATTGGGGACCTCTTTATGTGGATTTTCAAGTGGAATTGAAGTGGATGGTTGATCAGCAGAAGGTTGATAAGAGGTTATATCAACAATTGTGGGGCCAGAAGGATTTGGGTTCTGCCTAGGGAGAATTTGGAGGATCTTTGAAACAAGGGCTTCTTTTGTTTTCTTAGGTTGATTATGGGTTGTTTTCTTGGTTTGGTCAAGGACATCTGCATTCCTTTTGCTTCTTAGATTATATTGCTTGTGAACTTTGAAAATAATAGAGTGATATCCTTGTTTATAATCAAATGATTCACCAGACTGTACCTATAATTCCGGCAACATATACAATTCCTACTCATCTTGGGTCAGAAAAGTAATGTCTTCATCATTTACTCCCGTTAGGTTAATTTGTGTATCATGCTCTAGATTTTGTAGATTGGATGTTTGTACATAATTTTCTTGGAAAGGAGGCCTTATGTTCTGATTTGGTCCATTTTTCCCTATGTTTTGGTTATTTTTGAAATTTGGGTTTCGAATTGGAGGTGCTTGTTGGTTATCCCATTGGGGTTTCCTTGCCATGTTACCTATTCTCTCCATTAGTCTTTCCATGTTTTTAGCCAAGTTATCTATTTTAAGGTCAGAAGGTGAAGTTTCTTCTTTAGCAGTTCTCTTTTCATTTCTAACTCTAACTCTTTTAGCTAACAAATTTTCTTCTACACTAACAACTACACTTTGCATTTCTTCTAATGTAGGGGGGTTTCTTTCCCTAAGTTGGTATGACATATTAGTATCAAAACCATCAGGGAACTTTATTAATGCTAAGTTAGGTGGGGGTCTAAGGTTAACTGGGATTGCATTATATATACTATTGAATCTAGTGCAGTAATCTTGAACAATTTCATTAGGTCCTCTCTTAATATTCTCATATTCTGAAAGGATTTGTAAGGGATTCTTTTTCTTTTCCCACCTATCAATAAACAACCTTTGGAAATTTTTTAGGTTTGCTATGTGATTGGTAGGAAAGGCTTAAACCACTTCTTGACATCACCAGTGAAATATTGGGTAAAGAGTCTCATCTTGACATCAACTTCATCTAATTCCCATAGTTCAAAGAATTCAAATATCTTGTTTACATGTTGTTGGGCGGTGTAGTGAACAATAGCATCAAATAAGGGAATATTACTCTGATAATTTGCAGGCATAGCATGAAGTTGGGCAAGTAAAATAAGAGGAGCATATCTGTTTGCCATTGTTGTTGGTTGGGATGGGATAAGTAGTGGGGTTGATATAATTGGGATTAATGTAGTAGTGGATGAAGAACCAGGAATAGTAGGTGGTGAATGAATAATGATATCTGGGTGAGGGAGTGAAGGTGTAAATGGTGGTGCAAAATGGAATTCAGAAGGTATTGAAGTTGAAGAGAATAATGGTGAACTCAAAGTAGTGGAGAACTGTTCAGAAAACTCAGGGGTAGTAGTGGTATTAATGGATGATTGTTAGGATTTCAGAATATACTCATCAATTGATCTGTTGGCCTGTTGGACTTCAAGGTCTGCAATGAAATCAAGGTCTAGAATAGTTTCGTATATTTCACTTTCAAACTTTGTTTTAAATAATGAAAGATCAAACTGCTCATCAAAGGGAAGGTCCTTTAAAAATAACCACTCATCAGGACATGAATTAGCTTTAACTAAAGGTGTATGACTGACTGAACTTTCTTCTTTTTTGGATTTTCTTGAAATCAGGTTGGGATTATCAACTACTAAGGGGGGATTGGGATTTGGATTGGCCCTAGTAAAATGAGTCTTACTAGAAGCCAGAATTTCAAATTTTTTAATTGTTTTTGTAAGAATTTTCAATATAACTTATAACAAATGACTTTAAGAGGCACAAAAACCAGAATTAGAAATTTCTTAAAGCTTTATTAGGACTGAGGAATTGCTGGTCCCTAGTGGAGTCGCCACTATGTTATCACTCAGAATTTTCTCTAGAAGTTATTAGAAGAAAGAAAATGATCAAGGTAACCATAAACCAACTTTTAGCTTAGGCTCTAGCCAACCTAAGTCCAGAGAGGGCTCTCTCTATATGATTTAGCTTTGTTTGATGGGATATTAGGCTAGTTCTTAAGGTTCAGGGGGTTTTTGATTTGTATTGAAGGTTGGGTCGTGGGGTTCTTTAAACAGATGGATAAAATGATATCTCTAGACCATTGGGCATATGGAGTCAAGAAAAGAGTAGCAGGACTAGATCAACTAATTAAAGGGAGTGTTCAAAGGGAAAGATAGCAGAGTAGAGTGCAGGTCTTTAGGCCATACGGATGGAAAAGGTTTTAACTAGGGTGAGAGGGCAATTAAGAATTCTCAAAATGGGATTGAAATGAGGAACAAAGGGTAATCAGAAACAAAGGGCAATTAAGAATCCTTTGCTACAGATTAAAAGAAACAACCTAAACTAAGGAGCAATTAAGAATTCTTAACTTAGATTATCTGTAGAAAACATGTATTTTCCTAATCGTTATAGCAGAGTGAAATTAAACAAATTCTGATACAATATTCTAATTATGGCATTCAGATTTAGATCAACAGTATGAAAAACTTTAAGAGATAACAACAACGTGAGAAAATACTTGTCTACACTTCGCTCTGCACATGAATCCTTTGAAATATCGGGTCTTTATTCATCAATCCAACTTACTAGCTCAGTCAATGCTCCAATGGCTTTACATTCTTTCGATCAAGAAATATATAGAAATGTCTAAGAATCCACCCTACATACTTCAAATTGTGAAGTATTTATACTCAGGTGTTATTACAAATATCTCAAAACTGACTTGAGATTTAATATAGGAAATACAAATATCTTCTCATAGGAAGATAGAGGCAGCTAATGAACTGCTTTCATGCAGTCCCTTTTATTGTGGTATTGCTAGCTTTTATGGTTTGTTTTTAGCTCTTTATGCTTGCTGTTTGAATCATCGTGCTGGAGGCTGTAGTTACTTCTGTCTTTCATCTGATACTCTCTGTCACTGACACTCTTTCACTCTGATGACTTGTCTTTATCCTTTCTGTGTTTTTCCCTTTCACTACACAATTTAACCTTTTACTGTGTGTTTCAATAATAAATTGCTTTGTTTTTATGTGTATCAACATTGAGAATTGAATTTTGATCAAGTTTCAGTATGTTCTATCTTTTGTCTTCTAACTGCATCTCTCGTCTGGTTACTCTGTTTAAACTGTCGAGGCTCTATGTAGTTGTCTTCTTCTCGACTCTGTGTATGATTGTCTACATCTTCTGTTCCTTGTAAAATTAGTCTTCTTCATTTGAATATGGTCTTTTAACAGGTTTCTTGATCGAGTTTTGGAGTAAACCGGTTCTGCAACTAGTATCAGAACTGTTTATCCAAGTTCAAGTCTTCAGCTGATTACCTGTAAAACTCAATAATAATTGAGAAAGCACCGGTCTACTGGAAGGGCGATTGATGGCTTCATTTGCATAGGGATGCATGGAAAAGGGTTCGTGGCAGTGTTTTGGATGTAAACGAAGGTAGAAATTCATCGCAGAGGTTTAGGGCGGCGCATAAGGGTTTCATATGGTTTACACAATTAAATAGGCGAAAGGCTTGAAAACACGGGCTTTCAACAATTTAAAGTCTTTAAGGGGAAAATCTTTTTAAATATGGCACAAAGTACTTACAGAGGATGGGTGGTTTATCAGAATGATGGGGAGGTGGTTTTAAGGGTTGTCGCATCGCTTTTATGGCATGGGCAGTTTTTAGGAGGGGTCATCCAATGTACGTTGGAGCTTGACACGTAGCCATTGGGGGTCAGGGAAAACCGCCTTATCGGGCGGGTAAAGTTAGGCTATTGGGCGTGGCTGATATGGTTGTGTTTCGTTAGATCTAGGCAATTGCGATTTGACAGTAGTTGTGCAGAAGAGCTGCACAGAGGGAATGAACGGGAGTTGGCGGGGGGGGGGCAGGGGTTTAATCACGGTGGTTTGGGATTAGTTTAGGAACTAATCCTGGGTTAAGCGATCAAGCGAGGCTTAATCGTAGGATTAGGGAGTCAGGTGAGGTTAATGTCGTGATCAACTTAGGTTTACCGGGATTAGGTAAACTAAGTAATGTTATATCGGGATAAGGGGTAGTTTATATAGTTTTTATTAAAACCAAAGGTTGGGTTATTTTATATAGGGATTTAATTATTATATGGGAAAAGGGCTTATAATGGGGTTTATATAATAAAATTAGTAATTAATATGAAATGAGCAGAATGGGTTTTTTCCTAAGTAAAAAAGGGCAATAGGTATGTGTTTGTGCACTTTGCTTTATATATGATCAATACTTAGGATAAAATATTTTTATGGGTTTTTTGAGCAGAAAGGGATTTATATGGGGCATTTTCACTTGTCTTAGGTTAATTGTGTTTTAACCTTAGGAAAAGGGGTTTTCTTATGGTGATGAAGGGAAATGTATTTTATGAAGGGGAAATGATTTTATGAAGGGGATTCTAGCAGTTGGGCTCATAAGTCATTAAGTCGAGGGTCTGGTCCCTCCAAAAGTCAGAAAAATCTCTGAGCCTCTTTGACTTGTAAGATTAAAATCACTTAGAACATACTTGTGGATAGGGAATTAGTAAGTAAAGGGGAAAAGTGAATGAGGAGGAGTTAATCATATGAACTTGTAAACCATTGTCTTTTCTTGCATATTTTACCATACATGTTGAAATACGTATCTAAACATGATGCATGTGCTTTGGTCCAATTAACTTTGTAGTTCAACAACCTTACTTCTACTTACCCTTTTCTTACCTCTAACATATGTTCCTCATTTCTTAGGGTGCATTTAGGCTAGCAAACCCTTATTCATTTATTTTTCTTTTGAAAAGTAATCTATCTAATTCTAACCTTATATCATCCAAGGGCTCAGATTAAGCTTATGAGCTCCTTTTATTTTCTCTAGCTAACTATGATCTACTGAGATTAAACTGTTTGGTAAGATTTTATTCTCTAATCTATAAACATAAAATTCAAAGCATGCAATAACCAAGATTAAATAGTTTGATTACCATGGATTGTGGCATGAATACCAATCATTATTATGCATAAAAGTAAATAGTAGTGGCATTTAGACTTGCACACTTTCATGGTCTTTTTGTTTTTGGGGTTCATATATTTTCATTTTTTTTTGAACTTCTCTTATTCTTTTTTTCCTTTGATTTATATTTTAGGACATACCCTCTTTACATTTTTTACTTTTTTATAATATGGAAAACATTTGCAAAAAGGAAAGGTATGTACAATATTACAAGGCTTAACCTTAGTCATTCAAAATTATGACTCCTAGTGGTATAGGAACCTAACATGATCCATATGGTGCATCAAGTATTGAAGAGAGTATTTCCATGAGTGAGTGTGAAGTTTGAGAGAGATCTGAGTAATCAATATCATTTTAAACCAACATGAAATTTCTTTGGTTGCTCAACCATAGAGACGGAGAAACTAGGCTAGGAGGGCTTGGTCCTTCTCCCAAAGAAAAGCTAAGAGTGTAGAATGAAGGCTCGAGATTATGCATGGAAAAATGGAGATAAATTTCCCCAACACATTTATATAACTTGTAAGAATGAAAAATATCAATCAATTCGATGTAAATAAGGCTAAAATAATCCTTGAGGTACTCACCAACATAATGGTACAAACGTTAAAAAACCTCATGTAATAAGAGAATCAAACCTTGACCACCAAAGCATTATAGGGCCATAAATGAATCACAACGAACTCACATGAGGTTGTATATAATGAAGATCCCATGTAGCTTAAATCACATGAGTCTTCAATAAATTAAAACACCATGTATTTTTCCCTTGGGTAAGGGTGGCAACCACATCACTCCCCTCTATTACTTGGGATGATGGTAGTTTCCCCCATCCTTAACCCCTGACTAATTCCATTTCCACCCCATCTGGGGTGTCTTAAAAAGGTATGTTATATGGGTACTCAAATCGCTCCATTTTTTGTGAGCCTTATTGTTTTGGAAAGTCAAAGTTCCACATATTCTGATGCTTTTTTAAGATGGTCATTTTAAAATTGTTCAAAACTTTTAAATACAAATTCACATGACAAAGTTCCCAACATAGGGGTGAAACTCAAGCTTCTGACCTAGTTCCCACTAGATTTAGTGCCAATTTTGATTGGAAAAGTGAGGTAGTTTGAGTGCCTTTTCTCCCACACCACTTAAAAGTGTATCTCTTTAGTGAATTAACATAAATCATATAACACAACATTTATGGGTACTTACTTGAGTTGATTTTATCTCTATTTTAAGTTCAAGGTTTCTATTTAATCTAATGCTCTAAATTCTCTTATTCTACTCCTTAATATTATACCTCATATATTTTGATTTCAATGGTTCAAGTGTTTGGGAAAGGAATTAAAATTTGATAATTAAAATCATTGATTGATGTTAATAAATATTCTCTTTCTCTCTCTTGGGTATGTTTTATATTCTTTGCACGACTAACCCCAAGCGGACCCAGCCATGGTTTTGCACATGGTTTTTGTGGATGGTTTTTCCCATGGTATTTATAGATTTGGTTAAGGGAACCATGGTTATGGCCTAATCTAAGGCTAATGGATTAGGGATTTATGAATGCTTCGACATGTATATAATTTATTGTAATATTGAAAGGAACATAATGAAAAATCAATCTGTTTTTTTCGATTTTGGCTTCTAGGAGAAAAACCTCTATGTATATTTTCTTTTCTCGCCATTGTATATTTTTCTGTTCTTTAAGAATTCATTTGCAGGTAATTTTTGTACAAGGTTAAAAGCCTCTCTCTCTCTCTCTTTCTATATAAGGAGGCTAGATGAATCATCTTAACTTCAAACTTTCTTTGAATATATATATTCAAAGAAATTTTTAAGGTAAGATGAGTCATCTAGCCTCCTTTTGGCATTTAGGAATCTAAGAGGTCGCAAGTTTAATACCAAAGCATGTTGAGTGAACTATAAAGATCCAACATCATGGGAGTTTTTCAAAGTCAAAGAAGTGCAAAACTCTCATAGTGAGCCTACCATGTTATTATTTTTGAACCAATCAGAAATGACTAGTGCCAATCCCTACTGCCCTAATGGATAACTCGACATACATATATACATACATACACATATACATATACATATACATATGCATATACATATACATATACATATACATACATACATACTTATGCATATGCATATACATATACATATACATATACATATACATACACATATACACATACATACACACATGCATATGCATATGCAGATGCACATGCACACACACACACACACACACACACACACACACACACACACACACACATATATAACCTCTCTAGTTAGCCATTACATCCCATAATTGGGAAACTATCTTCATTACCACAAACTTAGAAAACAAGTTAATACTAAAGACCATCATAACCAACATATAGAGTAAGAAAATAATCCTATAAATATCATCATAGTGACATTAAAACCAAACCTACAAAGATCTTGACACAATATCAACATAGAAATAATATCATACAAATAATTTTCTTCTAGGGAAGGTTGTGGTAACCTTCCTTTTTACCTTAGTGATGTTAAGAGTACCTTTTAGGCTTCCCACTTCATGTTTTAATGATTCCTCCACCTCACTGATAGTGTTTTTATGTGTCTTCCTATTATCAAGGTAAACTCAAATTACACAATCATTTACTTTATCAATTTGGGGTCTATTGAACTTGTGAGGCACTCGGTGTAATATATATAGAAGAATAAATTTGCACTATTCAAAATTAATCTTTTTATGATCTAATTTAAATTTCACACAACATAAATAAATGACTATTTGAATTCAAATCTAAATTAAGACATAAATCCATTATAACAAAAGGAATCAATAGTATTCTCAATTTCACCTTTGCTAATGGCACCTCTTATGTTAGAGTTATTTGGAATCATGCTTGTAACTTGACATCTAGCTTTATATACTAATATTCATATAATAGCAAGGTGATTCTACAACATAATAATTTTGTAGCAAATGCAATCTATAAGAAATAAGAATTCAACAAACAATAACTTTGAAACAACACCATGAAATAAATACTAAATTAAATAGAGGAAGAAAATCAATAAATATATTATACACATATGTATATTAGAAAACTCTCAAACATCAGTAGAATATCACTCCACCACAATCCCATGCATAAGCTTCATATATATATATATAAAGTCACAAAGGAATAAATTACAATGAATGCAAAAATAAAACATAGAATGAAACAATACAAATGAGACACTAGTATACATGGTTCACCCAATTTGGGCTATAGCCATGGAGGATGCATAATCTTTCATTTTATATATTCTAGAAAAATGTAGGGATTATAACCTGTAACACATCCATTGTGAACCTCTCCTTATCTCTCTCATAATATCCTCTCTCTCAATTATAGCGTTATCTTAATAATGCATAGCCACAATACAACTCCCTCATAAAAAGAGGGATTCCTTTTAGGAAAAAAACCCTAACATAACATCTATTGTTATATCTATGACCTAATGAAGAATGATCCATATTGACTATGACATTACAATGTTTTACTAAGATTTTTTCCAAAAAATTCTCTTCAAGGGCATTACTCATAAATCATCATCAGTTGGGGCTCCAAAAAGTTTTTTCCACCTCCCAAAATCTCCTCAGTGCAATAATAGGGGGGAAATCCACCCTACACCCTTGATAAATGCTTGAGGTCCAAATGAAGCTTAAAACAAAACCTCTAAATTAGGAATATAATCGGACTCCACAACTAACAATCTCCCACTTGGATATTAATTGCAATAACTCCACTAGTTTTGCACCTATTAGGTATGCTTCAAATTTGGCCCTAACCATTTTCTCATCTCCATTATCATGCTTGAAGACCAATTGAAAATTATAAGAAAATAATTTCTCCTTGTTTACTACCTTCATTAACATGTTTGCAGGATTCTAGCTAGTTTAGCTTTTCCAGATTCAACTATCCCTCCTCCAAAATTGATCATATGAAAAGGTACATAGGCTATATATGCTTAGTATTAGAATGAAAAGTTGAGTTCTTTATGATATGAGTGACACTCTTTATATCACTATGAAACCTATTATTCCCCTACTTCTTTCCCAATTCCTCCATGAACCTATGTAACCAAATCATCTCTTTAATAACCTTTGTAATAGAAACATACTCTTCTTATATCGTTGAAAGTGAAACAATTATTTGCAATTTTGAAATCCAACTTATTGTTGTTCCACCTACAGTGAATTCATACACCATTTTTCTCCTCCTGCTATTTATATCATCTACCATATTTGAGTCAATATATCACTATAGAGCAATGTTTAAACCTCTAAAGCATAATTCTTGAGTAGTAGTAAATCTCAAATACATGAGAACACAATTTACTACCTTACAATTCTCTTTACCTGGATTGTTCATATACTCATTCACAACTCTCATTGCATGTGTGATATCTAGATTTGTGCACACCATCACATACATCAAGCTTCCAACTATTAATGAATATGAAATCTTTGACATGTAGTATATATATTCTTGTGTTTTAGGACACATCTCCTTATTCAATTTGAAATGGCTAACCAAAGGTGGACTAACTAATTTTTCATCTCTCATTTTAAATATTTCCAACACCTTTTCTATATATTCACTTTAAGACAATGTTAATTTATGATTTTTCCTCTCTCTTTTTATTCTCATAATAAGAATTTTTTCCCCAAAGGAAAAAACTTAATTTCCATTAAAAGTTGAAATGAAAATTACATGTAGTAGATGTTGTCAAGCATATCTAGTGGTATAAACCCAAAACATAAACTGTAGGGTCTGCCTGAGTGCACAAAAATATCAATCAGACAAGGGTACTTCTATATAGATATCATCAATGTTCTCTATATAGAATGAGTGAGTTATATATCAGTTCAGTTATAAATATGTACACAATATCCGTTTAACAAAAATAAACCATAAGTAGATGTCATGAGTCGAAATCCTATAGCTGCATATAGTCCTCAAGAATTGTCCCAAAGTTTTGTACCATTGTTATGCTGACCTAGCATGAAAATATGAAAATGGATAGTGGTATTACTAATAATTTTTTTTCCTAATGTGCTCATGAATCATACATGTGCTCAGAACATGTTACACCCCTTCTTTGGATAGCTAATTAGAAATGGTATTTCTCTGCTTATAAATTTGAGAAACAAGCAATGTCATCAAGTTGGCCTTTTATCATGAGAGTCTCCTCTAATAAGTTTTCCCTTGATAAAAGTCCAATAAATCCTAACTTAGTGGATTTGAACTCGCGAGGTTCATTGAATGTAATCTCCTTATATATTAGCCATGAAATGTATAATGATAGTAGTGTCTATACAAGAGAGAACAATAAGAGGTCGTAGAAGCCAATGTCTAGCTTCAATGCCAAGTAGGGTCAATTTAATTTAAATCTGGACATGAGAGGGAGGCCACTAAAAATATGTAAATACTATTGTGTTAATGACAAATCATTCTATTACATGTGTTCTAAGTCGATGGATCTGTGAACTTTTATAATGCGTGAATGGTTGCAACCCCTATATGCCTGTATATCTATTAAGATGACTCGTTATTGAGTGTGAATCTATTGAAGGAGGAGCCAAATCTCAAGAGAGGTAGCCTCAGAAACATGTGTAGGTTCTCACAAAATTGTACAAGCTCAAGAGTGATAGTACTTTGGAGAATCGAGAAGGCGAGAATCCATTGGTTCTTCTCAAAATTGGTTGGAAGTAGAGATCATTGATCAATTGAGTGATCATTAATCCCGGTGCACTAAAATATTGTCGTTCACTGCAAGTGTTTCTTGTTGAAGAGGTGAATTGTGCATTGGAAAGATCTTATTATAGATAAAAAAAAATATGTAGAGAACAAAAGGGAGATACCCACTATTTCTTCTAATAATTATTAGAAAAACTGGAGAGAAGAGGAAGCATTGTACTGTAAAATTCATGGTGGAATTTTTTAGGATTTTGTCATCTGAAGCACTCAGGTATACTCTACCCCTGTAATTGATGAGATATTGTTTTCAAACATCATGATCATTTAATTGGGTGTTTTCCAATTTGTTGTTAAATGATGTTATGACGATGCTCTCACAGAGCATGTGATTTATTACTTGAGCCGAGGCTTGATAGGTCCTGAACTTCGCTATTCTCCAGTTGAGAAGTTGGTCTTGGCAGCTGTCCACGCTGTCCAACGGCTTCGTCATTATATTCTGCTACGCAAAACTTTTGTCTTGGCAGCAGTCAATCCGTTTCATTTTGTCCTCATTAGGCGAGTGATTGGGGGCAAATATAATCGATGGATTGTCATTCTACAATAATTTGATCTCGAGTTCTTGTTCGCTAAGTCCAAGAAATCTATGGTTTTTGTTGAGCTAATTTCTGAGCTGCCTTGTGGAGAGGATACTGTTTATGAGGAAAGTTTTCCCGACGAACATTTATTCCTCATCTCTTCACTCGACCCTTGGTATGGAGATATCATTGTTTATCTCTAGACTTCGAAGTTTCCCTCTGCTTTCTCTAAGGATGAACATCGCAAATTACGTCACCTCGCTAAAAATAACGTCATTATTGGTGATACATTATATCGTCGGGGGGTTGATTCAATCCTTCGGCGCTATTTAACCTTAGAGGAGGCAGAGTTTGTGCTAAATGATTGCCACAACGGAGCTGGTGGTGGTCATCTATCAGGGCTTGCTACAGCCCAGCGTATCTTGCGTGCCGGCTATTTTTGGCCTTCGCTCTTCAAAGATTGCGTTGAAGCGGTCAAACGCTGTCACCCGTGCCAAGTTTATACATGGAAGATGCGCGCACATCTAGCTCCTCTTTTTCCCGTTGTCATTGTCGGTCCCTTTACTAAGTGGGGTATTGATTTTACGACTTGTCATCCACCTTCAGTAGCGAATCACAAGTATATTATTATGGCCGTCGACAACTTCATGAAGTGGGCTGAGGCCATGCCCACTTATAAGAACAATGGTGAGACAACGACATTGTTCCTTTTTAATAAGATTATCTCAAGGTTCGGTGTCCCAAGAGAGATTGTCACTGACCATGGCAGTCACTTCCAGAATCAACTAATGTCCGAATTGGCTCTCAAGCTAGGTTTCCGGCAGGAACATTCGTCTCCTTATTATCCTCAGGCCAATGGACAGGTCGAGGCAGTAAACAAAACTCTTAAGACGATCCTGCAAAGGGAAATTGGTAAAAATAGATCCAATTGGCATCTTATGTTGTACCGACTCTATGGGCATACCGAATCTCCATCAAGACTGCTACAGGTTTTACACCTTTTCAGTTAGTTTATGGGTTGGAATCTATCTTTCCTGTCGAATGTGAAATTCCATCTTTTAAGTTAGCTATTGAGCTCCTTCCAGAGACATCTCGTCTCGAAGAGCGCCTCCTTCACTTGGAACATCTCGATGAGCAGTGTCGAGATGCAGCCACAATAAATGAGGCTCATAAGAAAAGGGTTAAAACCCAGTATGATAAAGCTGTCCGTCCTCGTGTCTTTTCTGAAGGTGACCTCGTCTTCATCTACGACCAAGATAAGGACACCTTGGGGGCAGGAAAATTAAAACCTATGTGGTACGGTCCCTTCATAATTAAACGAGTTTTAACAAAAGGGTCGTATGAGTTAATCGATTTCGAAGGAAACAAATTGGCGGAATCCCAAAACGGGCTCTACCTTAAGAAGTACTTTGCTTAAGTACCAGCTAGGCAATGACTTCTTTGTACATTATGTATATTTGTACATATTTTGTCGAGAGTTTTTGATATCAACACCTTTTGGTTTTCTTTGGTAGGTGTTGATGGATGACTTGGTCTATTTTGGATTCGCCGATGGTGCTAGTCGGCACACTCGGAATCTCGCTTCCGCAGCTTGGGTACTGTATTATCCAACTGGTCAATTGATGGTATCAAGGGGAGTATGCATTGATCATGCTTCAAACAATATGGTTAATTATAATGCCGTCATTAATTTGCTATCTGAGGCAATCTCACACGAAATCGACTCGTTGGTAGTTTATCTTGATTCACAATTGATATTGTCACAATTAAATAACATTTATCGGGTAAGGGATCCATGTTTATATCGCCAGTATTTAAGAGTGAGGTTGTTGCAAAGATCATTTACTTTATATTAATTATTTTCATATTCCAAGATCTCATAATTGGTTAGCTGATTCTATCACTAATCAAGCATTAGACTGGCACATCAATCATTCATCACAATAAATTAAGCATCAAAAAGTCAAACTATATATATATATATCATAAAGCGTCTCGAGTGTACATAAGTTTGTTCAAAAAATATACAAAATTGGGAATCAAATGCCCATAATCATGTCCACTATATCTAATTCCCTGGCTCAGGATGAGCGACTAAGTAGGCAAATATTGCATTGGCTACACGCCTAAAATTCCGGACCCAATCATGTGGCATGCCAAACACATGATGCTGCATCTCTATAGGAAGGTCTTCTATTGCCGCCATTGGCACTTGGTGGGTCAGCCTCACCAAATGCCGCTGAATTGTGTGTAAAGTTTGTTCCGTGGCTGCAGCCGCCTCTTCAGCCCCTTGGCCGCGATGCTTGTGCCGTGGGAACTCATCTGGTCATACAGGCCCAATATCTGGAACATGATCATTATATTAGTCATTTGGATCCTATCAAAAATATTTTCAAATTTCATTATTATATTTGAAAAATAAAAAAAATAAAAAAATCAAAGATCACTTACCAATGTCGTCCCATGCTGTGGTCGGTGGTAATGCTAGATCAAGATCTTCTTGGAAATCCAACCCAGCATAGGGGTAGTCATCAGTGGCGATGATTTACTGATCCCACCAGGAAAAGAAATCATCATTGAAAGCAGTCCGTGGGACCTCCCCACCTCCTAGACGTTTAATCAGGTCAGTCCACTTACCCATTCAAGGATCTCGCGGGGCGCTGATTGAAACTGGTACTCTGGGACAAAGTGCAGAGACTCTCTCGAAGAAGAAAGAGTACAAAATAGTCCCATAACCGAAGTTTTTGGTCTGTCCTCTCTTGATAGAAGTAAGTTGGCTTTTCATGCTAGCCAAAAGAGGATTACACCAGTCAAACACTGTGGTCAGACAGTCAACCGCCACGCTCATGTTGAGCCATGATGCCTGATGCAGGGAAGCAGATCCGTTCACTCGAGCTATGTTGAACATGATTATTCTCAGCGGTAGACTCGCCACATGTGTGATGGAAATATGAATTTCGACTTTCTTCGGATGTCTTGGGCAATATATCTGTATTTAGTCCTCTATGGAGAGATTGCTTCGTGTTCTCCCCCGGGAATGGACTACCTCTCCCCTTCGGGAAAGGCCTGTAATGAAATAGATATCTTCCACTTCTATCCTGAGTGGCATCTGGTCGATCATAAAAGCATCCTCCTCGATGTTCCAGTAATGAAGAAGCATCTCGAGCAGATGTGTGTTTGCTTTCATATTTCGTAATTTGAAGAACTTAAGCAAACCACATCCCCGTAATGCATACAGAGCCTCTGGACTGTTCATAACTTCTTCATCTACTGCGGTATGCTCTCTTTCTCGCTAGGTGATTGTCATCCTGAAAGAAAAATCAATTTCAATTGTTAGTTTTTTGGTTTGAAATGTCCGCGGCGTATACGGGAGTCCCCTTTACACACAGTCGCGTGTAGGGCCCACGTGTACGTGGGTTGCATATTACCAACCCGCGTATACGCCGCGGAGAAAATTTTGGCAAGAAACTCAACGGTGAAACATTAATTAAAATTTCTAAAAATAATCACAATCAATTACAAGTTAAGAATGAGGGTTACTTGGAGATTTTTGAGAAATTTGAATGGTCAAATTTGGCGTACGGGAAGTTAGCTCCTTTTGCTCCAATTGTTTGCTCTCAAACTCAAATGGTGAGAATGGTGAGTCCAAAATCTTTTTTATAAGCTCTGAAAATGTCAAATTTTTTCAAAAATTGATTTTGTTTGGTCTCATGGAACTTTTAACTTGGGAGCTTGGAATGTCAAGAACGGTTTGATTTTCAGGACATTTTGGACGTTTTCGACTGTTTCGAGACAGTTCCATGACTGCTGACCCGTCATGGCAGGTATCATTTTCTCATTGGCATATAGGTTAGGGAAGCTATTTTTTCCATTGCATCATGCATACTAGCCTCCATCTGTCGATACACTTGCCATAGGATCAATCCCATCGTGTTATGGTTCGCAAACCATCTTCACTCGCCGATTCTTTAAATCATGACATGATGGTAGAGCCATCCTTTACATGGGCATCCTAGTTGGCACCTCACTGACATTTGTTGCCCATGCTGCTCCGATTTGAGTAGGCTCGGGAGTCCTCTGTAGTCCCACCATGACTTATACGATGAAGACTCATTCCTCTTTTCTTCTTCGTTTCGTTATGGCCTTATACCCTAGAGGCTCCTTTGTGTTGAGTTGTACTACTGTATTGCATTTTGACTATCTGCACCTTTTGGCCTTAAGCCGGCTTCACTTGGACTCGTGTTTAAGCCAACTTTTGACCATGACAACTGAAAAATCAAACTTGCATACCTTTGACCTCTGTAGCTTGACACACTTTGACCCGTGGAAGGAACATACCTTTGAGTGTCTCTAGCCAGTTTTTGCCTCCCTGCATTGAGCATAGGAATGTTCCAATCCCAGGAACTAGATCATCTGCTTCACTGACACTCATTCTTTCCACTGTACTATAGAATTCTTTTATTCTTTTTCCAGTTTTAAAGAAAAAGACCAAAAAATTATATATTCCAAAAAAGAGCTGGAACAGGATAGTATTTCCATTTATTGTTGGCAGCTAGAGTCAGTCGTGTCGCCCTTGAACAAAGCACTCGAAACAAAGTCTCCTCCACTTGGGTGGGATTTAGTTTGACTTAGGTATAACTTAACCTTGTTATTGAGTCAGTTCTCTGCCGATTGGTTATCTCTTCCAATCATATGGAGGGTTCATTTGTGCCTCCTGCACAACGAGCTTATACTGAGTCATCATAGGCTGCCACATAGTCACATTGAGTCGTGCTTTTGTTCAAGGGAAGTTAGCCTGAGTCAGCCTCTCTGCGATGTCTCTTGACTTATTTTTCAGTCGGCCATCCTTGTTTGTCAGTACTATGTCTATCATCACATCAATTATATTGGTCCTTTACTCCTGCCGGTTTGAGGTCTCCATTGACTTCTTGCTGGTGGGTCTTGTCCTTATCAATGATGACATCTTGCTCTGAGGACAGGCCTAGAGCTGCACCCTGGCCCTATTTTCATTATTGATAGGTCACCTTGTGCTCAACATCGATCAATATCATGGGTCTT
>APFE031245562.1:381651-422133 GCA_000404065.3 Pinus taeda
TCGACATCAGCTTACATTATCACACATTGGGATTCGTGCAATACCTTGGTTTCCATTTGACCCTATTGGTGGATACCTTGCCTCTGGGTCAGCTTCCATTATTGGTTGGTTCAGAGGGTTTCTGCTGTGCGCTAACCACATCTTGTGTACGCCGGAAACATACTTCGGTTGGGTTACTACATCTTTTTCATCCGATTCCTTCCACATTATTGGCCTACGGGTTACAGTTGCGCTGGATTGGTGGAGGATGCCTTGCCTTCCTTCTAGCGGATCTTTCCCTATCGACTTCGACTCATTGCTCTAGGGCAGAGATATAGAGTCCATTTGCTAGTACCTTGGGGTTTGCAGTCATTAGTGGCAGATCCTTTGCTATCGACAGTGGGAAACCATCATTGTCTCTTGATCGATAGATTCTTATAGATGTTTGACTTCATCTCATTTATTCACACTTGTTGGATTGTATTGACGCTCATTATCATTATCGGTGAGTAGTCTCACGTTTGTTAACAATATACATCAATGACCGGTAATCAAACGATTTCTCACATGGTCGACTTCAGATCATTTATTCCCATGCTGTAGAAATGTACCATGGCGGTTGGTGAAGACCTCAGGTTGTATCAGCATTCGTTGGTTCACTTGACAGTTGCTCCTGTTGCTGCTAGTCGATACCACTTCACCTTATATGTTGCAGTCATTCATGGCGACATTTTATATGCTGGCACCTGAGTTTGCAGTGTAGTACCATCTTATTCCATCATGTTCATTTGGTACTTTTCAGGATTAGTATTTGATATCAGTGGTCTGCTTCAGCATCATTGACATTCTTATATGTGATATTCAGACATGTACTTGTTTGATCATGATCAGATGATCCATTATGTATTTTCCAGTCATTTATACTTGTATACTTGGTGGATCGGCTTGTACTTGATATGCAGACATGCTGTATTTTCTCTGAGCATGGGTATGCCCGCCTTAGATAGTGTTTCTTTCTGATCTCCTTTTGTGGCTTGGTAGGCTTAATTCTCGTGTAGTCCTTCTCAGTCTTCGACAGATTTCCTTTCCATCAAACTTGCTTAATACATTTCAGCCATCATATACCCCTTCTGACCTCATATATTAGGGGGCATCTATTATAGCTCCAAATCTCACTCTTGAGGTTTGTGAAGCTCCACTCATGGCCTAGGGCAACCCCTCTTGCCAGATCTGGTCCCAAATCTAGAAAAGCAGTGTTTTTTCCCTATACGCGATATTGCCTTGAGATAAACGTGTGTATACGCGGTTCTATGTATACCCAACCCACGTATATGTATAAAAACACTTAAAAAATAAAATCTCCTTAATTTCAGGCGGAGATCATGGGTTTTACCTATTGATCACCTATTAGTGCCCATGGCCCAACTATTCCCAACAAATTCCCAACTAAAAAACTACTTTGGGGGAAGTATACGAAGGCTTCTATGGGAAGGCCAAGGGAAGGAGAAAAGACAGAGAAATATTGCTATGCTGAGATTTCGCTGACCACGTCTGAAGTTCCTTGTGCCTCCTGCACTTCGCCCATTCTACAGGAAACCCTTGTTTCCTTGTGTGTGTTGATGATTTCATACTACTTGAGAGATCATGGAGTAAGTCATGGAAGGAGTTTGTTAAAGGCTTGAGACTGAACGAATCCGAGAGACGATTCCACTTGTAGCCTGCGAAAGGATGACTCAGGTGAAATTGTTCTTTTTATGTACTTTCTTTGTCTATAATAGAAGAAACACATGTCTTTGTTCCTAATATAGATCTTCTTCATGTTTTTATATTCATGTTATGAATCATATGTGATAGATTGTTTAATTGCATAACTAACTACCTTTCCTTATAATATGAAGCTGGTTTCTTTGTGACGTTTAGTCCATATACTGCTGTACTTTCTTGAATTGTTGGTTTTGCAGGTCAAAGGAGCAAAGGAACTCAAAGAAGGGTTTGGACCCTTGGAGGCTCTTCTCGAACGTAGGACCTCAAGTACGCCCCCTATCGTAGAGTTTGCTTATAGTAGCATTATGATTGCCTGGAATGTGTGTTTCTTTGCATAGATAACCTTCCTTCTGCTAGGGTATTCACCCAAGACCCTAGGGGAGTTTATCCCACAACACCCCCCCCTCCCCCCTTAATCCTTCCATAAGAATGTTATTCATTCAATGGATATTGGATAAAACATTTGATTTAATGCTCTAATGGGACATAATGGTTAGGGTTTTGGTTGTCCCATCTCTATATTTATGGTTATATCTGTAATTTGTTGCATTCCTAATTAAGTTTGGATTAGATAGGGTCATAAACAAAAACTAGTAAGAAGGAAATGCCATGGGTATTAGATGAAAATTTATCACATTGCTAAAAGAATGAGTGGAGAAAATAAGATATACTTGAGAGAAAAGTTAAACTGAGACCTGAACAAGCTATTTGTAAAACAAACATAGAAGTTCCATGTTAATATGTTTTCTTGGAAGGGTGAGCATACTAGTTAGCAAAATAAACAAAAACCCTAAAGAATTAACTAAACCCATAATAGGCAAAGGCATTCAAGTCATAAGAGTATACTTCCATGACTAATTCCTACCCCAAAATTTAATAGTAGCATGTGAGGGTTATACCTTAAAACCCTAAGTTGAGAGATTTCTAAATAGTAAATTGTAAATGTGAAAATCCATGAAGAAATTGGGAATATAACAAGATTACCCTAAGAAGATGAATCCTCATCAAAGGAATATGAGATATATTCCATCTCCTAAAAATGTTTCTAGAGAAAAAGGAAATGGGTCCAATTAAAAACCATACAACAAGGTAAATCCCTAACAAAAATTTATAGGAATACAAGTGGGAAAAGAAGACTACTTGGAAAGGATGGGCGTGAAGGAAATTTTGACATCTCCATGAGAAATATTCCATATTAACCTATATAGAAAAGAAGGAAAATAAATTAACTTAAACATCAAAACTCAAGAACTAACATAAGAGTCAAATGCATAAAACTCTATATAGATTTAAAAATTTCCCGTACCAGATGCTGACATGGAGTCAAAATGCTCCCCCACCTATTTTAGATAAGTTGATGCACGGAATGAATAAAATTTATAGCTATTGAGGTGAGTATAAGGGTGAAAAATCCAAGCCCTAGTAGCAGGACAAGGGTTGAGCAATGCTCTGGCCATAATAATCCAAATGAGAAATGACTAAATGCATTGGTGAACAAGTATTTTCTGCCTAATGGAAACCCTTGAAGTCACCACCATTTATTTTTGATGATAGATCAAATCCATTGATTCAATGGGTATGAATTCCCATGGGTGATCATGTGAAGGCTGGTGGGGAGATTATTTGTGGCTTTATCAAACTCAACCATGTGGCCAAAAAGTGGTCCCCACAATATAATCATGCACCACCTAGAGTCTAGAGCAAGGTGAATCAAGATCCATCAAGACACTAGAGCATTCAATCAAAGATTTTATCCAATATCCATCGAATGAATAACATTCTTATGAAAGGAGGGGGGGGGGGGGTAGGAGTCCCTAATCGCTCTATATCTTATATATGTGTATATATTATTATAATATATTATATTATATATATATATATATTATATATATATATTATATTTATATATATTGTATATTATATTTATATATATATATATATATAGACATACATGGGTATATTAATATTATGGAAAGAGGAGTATCATAAAGGACCTAAGAGGGTCATCATGTTATCAAGGGCATGAGTATAGTTCATTCCATAAGAAGTATATGGAAGCCTTTAAGTAACTCAATACATCGATACTTATTGTATAAGCATGAAGTTATTTGGTTTATAAAGTGTTGGCAATTATAAATAAACAATTTAGGATTAGTGTAAACTCAACCTATAGCCCAAAATTGCAAAGAAAGCATAAATAATGATCCTTTCAATATTATAGTCATATGTATTATCCATATGGATAATTGAATACTAAATATACAAGAAATAAATTAGTTTGTTATGGAGGTATTTTACAAGGTGCCAATAAATGTCTATTGTATTCATATACTGGTTGTACTTGCCACAAGTACAACCATCATTAAGTACTTGTTCTCCTTCATCAGTTAGAACTTCAATATCAAAAAGAAACTAATGCTCTCTTGTTATTTCTTGTTATGCTTCCTCAATTTTTGACTTGAATGGGAAGAAAAGTGTGCTCTCGATAGCCCTAAGAGGAGCTAAAGAATCGAGACTACGCTTGTGATATCTCCTAAACTCAATGAATGCCCACTTATCTTCGAACCCACCCCCTATGGCAAGGGATAGTTGTTGATAGAAAGGAGAAGGACATGAAGAGGATGTGAGTATGGTGAAAAAAGGGCGGAGGAAAACAATGTTAGAGAGATGAGGTATGAAGACTAGATGAGGAAAGAAAGGGAAGGTAGGGAGAGGATGTCTGTGGGTGAGAACACACCAAAGGTGACGAGAAGTAGGGAATGATAACCAAGAAAATAAAAACACCATTGAGAATTTACAAAAAATGATTCAAGGAATAAGGAACATACAAGGAAAAGGCTAGGAGAAATGAAACCTTTTAAGGAGGAGAACCAAAAAGAAATCAACTAAGATAGAACCTCCGTGCTAAGCCAAACAACATGTGATTGAAATAATAACTGAGAAACCAAGCTAGATAAACCATGGGAGAAAATACCTACGTAGATTTGTCATTGCTAAAGAACTCCTACACCGTAAATAACAATATTGTTGTCAATAAAGTGATATTTGTTGCCAGTAGATCATCTCTCTCATGTCATCTAAGACCATGAAACCAAATTTCATCTATTCATTTAAGGTGACATTCTATCATTTCCTATGTAATAAGGATACTTCCATTCACTAGCCATGAATCCTAGTTAGTACAATCCATTGAAGAGCTTGACCTCCACTTGAAACAATCATTTAACCCAATACCTTGAAATGAAATTATTGCACGTGATCTCCAACACCTGCTCATAGATAAGGGTGGTGGGTGATAAGGGCATAATTCCATGTCCTCTCAATTAATGCATGTTGAGGTTGTGGCATTATGCCCCCCAACTATCGTTTGACAAACACCCCATCCAAGGAACTTCAATGTCATTGTTAATTTTCCATCATTTTTATATAGAGAGAGATAAAGTTATTTATAGTTAAAAATCTATAATTTATAGTTGCCTCCTATTTTTTAGTATGAGGGATATGTGTAACCCCTCAACTAATTATGGAGTTGGCATATATAGATTTTACACCTCAATATGAAGGAGATGTTTAATTCATTCCATGCTTAACATAAAGTTCACATATAATGTTTTAGAAAAAATATTAATAAGAAAATAGTGTTAATGAAAAATAACATATTTCAGTGTCTATACTAAGTAATATAATTTTATATAAACATTATATAGAGAGATAAAGTAATTGAAGTTAAATTTTCTTAGTTTATATTTAGTTATTTTTTATTTAAAATATTTCAATACGCATTTCAATAAAATATTTGAATATCTATGTTATTCAAGTTATTTCAATACTAACTTCATATATATCTATATATTAATAAAGAGAAAGAGAAAAAAATGCATTGTAATGTTGACCATAAATAAAATATTTCAATGTCTACCTTCCATAAAAAAGATTCTACATCAATTATATATCTAGGGAGAAAGAGAATAGATTACTTCCTAATTCTTAGTATGTTGCATATGCATACTTTATTTAGTTCTTAATATAGACTTTAGATGTGGTTTTTAAAAAATAATAAAAACAAAATTTATATGCACATATTTCAAATGCTAGAGAGATGTGTATTTAAAAATATATTAATAACCAAAAGAAACATCTTAATGTAAACAATTGACTATAAATAAAGTAATAATATTTCAATGTCAACTATGTGTATAATATAAAAAAAGATTACAATTAAAATATTTTATTGGTGTGTTCGTTTTTCTATATCAAAATAGCTTTATACTAGCATTTGCACCAAGAGATGCAAAGCAACGTCGATAGGAGAAGTGGGTGATATGGAAGTAATTAAAAGAAACATTTGACTAAAGTGCTACATATGTGATGTACGACCCAAAATCCCTCCAGTATAGTTAATAATGGCATTAATAAATAATAGGGATCATTTTAAAATTTAGGCTATAATCCAAAAATTCGTAATAAGATAAAGAAATCTTAGTTTTAAGATCCCAAAAAACCTTAATTAAAAAGAGAGATAAACTTTAGGTTTAACTTTAAAGCTACGACACAAAGGTATTATATCGAAAAGTCCTAAAAAGTACTTTTAAGAAAAATGGAAATTAAAACCTTTCCCAAATAAATTTCAAAGGTTTAAGGACCCGTGTTGTTGGCACAACCATAATTAAGTCCACCTCCGATGGACTCATTTGCCATGTATTTTGCTCTGCTGTCCCAAATTACAGAATCCCATTTATTGGAGTTTTATATATGGTATGTCTCTAAAAACTTCAATATCGTTATACTCCCGACCTTTGATGGCCCACATCATACCGTGTCATATATCACAAGTTCACCCATCGAATTTTTTTTGATATAGTTGATTTATCCCCCATACATGATATAGAATTTAAATCTATTCTATGATCCATATCCTGTCTGTTCATTACATTGAGATTTTTAATAATTCCACAAGTTGTAAACTCTGATAGATTGGACCCAATTTAGAATTTAATTGTGATTTATAATATGATCGGGTCCACTGCTATTTAGCTGTATTTTTATGACGACAATTCCGAAAAACTCCAATATTCATTTAACAAGTGGGTTTGATAAGAAATTTAACTGCCATGTATCTGAACAAGTCCTTCCCACGTAATTACCACATGAAATGATAAGTCAGGTTTGGGTTGAACAGAGTGATGCATTCTTGAAATGGATCACATATTTGGTCAGTTAAATTTTATTTCTACAACCAGCAACATGCCAAGAATGTGTTTACACAATGGAGAGATAAGTCCCCAAAGTATTATGACAGATCAAGTTGTTTAAAATATTTTATTCATTTTTCAGTATACAAGTGCGTAGAAGTTCTACGGTAAATTAAATGTGTGTAAACTAAGCACTTCATTGCATTATATATTGAGTTATTTGGAAAATTTTATACTCATATATTAATCAATAAAGCTTTGAAAACATGTGGCAGCTGGAAGGACTTATTAATCATGAAACTTTTAGAATAGGTAGAAAAATGAGGGTATAGAAAGCCTTAATTGTTTAAAGGAATTTAAATGACACAAAAAAAAATGTAGACTAAAGAAAATTTGACAAGAGAAATTCTTATTTTAAATAGTATCAAGTCCACACAATATACCAGAAATGATAGATAAATAAATAAGGATGCCATTGAAATGAATACTCAGCATGCTTCCTTTCTAAAATAAATATCAACGTTCAAATTTCATGGGCAAGTATCTCTATGATAACTGCAGAGTTATTTTACCTTCTTGTTTTATGTTATTTTACAAATCTTTATTTTTTTTAAAGGTGGTTCCTATGGCATTAGATGGTTTTGGTTGCAGTTGTTGGTTAAGAGAGAAGCCAAAAATGTTATTGGGTTTCAAAATTTTGTCAGCAAGTATGATCTAAGACATTTTAAGATGGAGTAGTCATGTCCAAACACGTATCACAATCAAAGTTTTCAAAGTGATAAGGATTCAAAAGTTGCAATATGGTAGATTTGATATTACATTGAAGCTGTTATAATAAAGGCAATCGGATCCACAAGACATATCACAATCATAGATCAGAGGATCTAAGGGGAGGTCTCATTCAAAAAGCTCCAATTAAGGGCAGATGCGGTTTTATATTAAATATGTTCTAATAAAATTAATCGGGTCTAGAGGCAAATGATATGACAAGTTTTAGTAGCACAAGCATTTGATTTCTCTGATAAAACTGACATGTATCAAAGCCTATGGGGATCCACATCGTATCAATTAATGGCGAAATATAGTGAATTTATGGTTTTTGATATTCTAAATGATTTCATTAATACTAAAAATTGCTGAAGATTTGGCTCATAAAAGTCTTGGATTCATCCATAATTGGTCATTTTCTCTAAGTTATTCGATGTAAATGTAGTCGCTGGCCAATCTTTGTGTTTTTTCCTCATAGGCAAGTCTCAATAAAAAAAATTCAGTAGAAATGTCTTAATAGAAACCTTTTTCTTTGAGAAATATTTTTGTTTGCACTCGTGTAGTTGTAAAGAAGCCTTAATAGAAAGAAGAACCACTATGATTCTACGTATGAGAAGAGTGAATGTGTATTGTGTGCTATTATCTGTATGCCGATGCTATATTTATGTGTTGAATTACTGCTTTATTTCAACTTTTCCATATATGTTATTGGATGCAATTGGACCATTATCACAGTTGACGTGTTTTAATAAAAATCCTTTAAGTATATATATGAACAACAATATCATATATGTGCGGTGATTTTTCTCAATTAATGTAATTAACTATTTAATTAAAGTAGCTATCATTAATCATTTTATATTCATGAATGGTTTGATGATCTAGACTATAATTCTATAACTGAAAAGATCTAAGTCACATATATTAATGATGCATTTGCCTTGGATAGATATTACAAGGCTTTATTTATATTTATTTTTTAGTTGGATATACATTCATTAGCTTCAAATTCATATATCCTTCACTCATCCAAGGCCGTTGTAGTCTCTAATACCATTGAGTATAATATTGTGGAACACATGAAGAAGGTTAAGGGAAACATTTATTTCTATGAGGTTAGTAAATTGAAACAACAACATAGACTGTTATTTAAAGAGTTTAATGGAGTTTCTATATCTCCTCTTCATTTCTTAATTCCTTAAAATGATACAATTTTAAGAAATTGATATTAACATTTTGAATATTTTAGCCTTTCATTTGGTTCCCATCTCTACTATATATAATTAATTTAAATATAAGTTTGAAATGAAAATTTACATAAGAAGAAACTCGATGCAAAAAAAGGGAATATTTGGGAAATAATGTAGCTTATAATAGAATTAGAAGTAGAATTGTACAAATATACAGATAATTTTGTTGTTGCTGATAATTAACATTTAGGAAGGATGTTGATGGTAATTAACTTTTTTTGTTTTAACTTTATCAGATTGTAAATTAGATGCGATATTATTTTGAATGAATTTCATACCCATATTTGGTCAGTGTATTGGAGCTCTAAACAAATTGAAGGTCTTGTGATATCACACACTGAAGATCTAAACAAATCAGAGATTGGAGGTAACACTATATCGACAATAAGATGTTTGGATGGGTGGTACATTACCAAAACAACGATATGCAATTGCTCTATTATGATTTCATTATATAAGATGTGTGTTATATATTTTGTGCAAAATTTGATTGAAAGGTTTTCACAGTATCAGTTAAATACTGCGACAATGTGTTATTACTCAAAGGGAACATTTAACGTTGGTTCAATATGAAAGGATTAAAGTCAGACAATAATATAAGTCCTTGACTCGAGGTCTACTTGTTTCATTTATTCTAGTTAATGAATAATAAAAAGAAACTTTAAAAATAAGATTAAGTCAAATTGAAAAATAAAACAAGACAACATAGGGAAAAATGAATAACAAATGATCCAAAATTCAGTTGCAAATGCATAGTTGTGCCCATTAGTATTATGATAATAATACAGTCAAAATGGGGGTGTTGTATTTTTCACCACAATAGTTTGGAAAGCTTTTTCAGAGTAGCTTTTGAGTCCTTTTGCTGTCTGCAAAAATGGATTTCAAATTATGTGGTAAGTTACTTCTTGAATAGCTAAAAGGATATTTTCTATTAAGTGACAACACATTTGTTTTTTGTTTCTTCCCGTCAAGAATTTTAATTGAGTTTCGTAATAACTATTTGTATGATAAAGCAACTATTGTGAAATTGAATCAAAAGTATGCTTAGTCAAACGCAATTAGAAGGGGCTAGCTAGAGCGATCATACTGTAGGTGGTTGTAAAGACTTTGATGCTAGCATGAATTCCTCTTGTTGCCGACATTTGATTTAAGCATTGTCTTTCATGCAGGAGTAGCGGGGGAAGGAAAATGGTGGAGAGATGCAAAGATCAACCAAGGTACGGACTCTAGAGATGGTAGTGAATGTTAAGCCTTGTTGGTCTGTGTTTCCAATTTCCACTGTTGCCTTTGGTAATGTCATCCCTTGAGATTTATATATTGTCAAACCCCATGCCATTCAAAGCGAAAGTTTCCTGCGAAAGCCTTGTGTTATTGGGGAATTGGGGTTCAAGGAATCTCATGACGGGCCTTTGCATTGGAAGAAGTCAACAACAAAAATGATGGTACTTGAGGGGGTTTTGATCTAGGGGCATAGAAAATGGAAACTACTTTTCCAAGTGCTCTGTTTACAAGACTTGCTTCAATCCACAAGTTACATGTGAGGAGAACGTACTGTTCATTGCAAATAAGAACTTTTGCATCGAGGTTGTTCATCATCATTATGTGTACTCGTAGGATGGTGGTTCCTTTTCTTTGTGTAGCATCATGTAATTGACATGTTCAATTTTTTTAACATTTGTTTGTTATGTAATACGATAACTGGGTTGGTTGGATATACATGGATTGTATTCTTGAATTCCTGCTGCTCATCATTTGACAAAAAGGAATTTTTCCATGACATGAGAAGGTTCTGATCTTCAATTGCTAGTGTTTCATTTCTGAGATTCATGAACAATTGGTAGAATAAAATTTGAAGAGGGTCGGTCCCCTGTTGATGAAAGATTGTAGATAGTGTGACGACCATGTCAAAGGTGCACCAAAGGGAATTTCCATGTGATTTCTCATCATACATCGAGATGTCCTTCACAAGAGGTAGTTACTTAAGATCACCAACAAGTATGATAGAACGATTTTCGAAAGGGACATTCTGATAGGAAGGAAATACCTATCTTAAACGATCATCTATGCATGAAAGACGTTTAGGCCCATTAAAGCTCATTTCATCAATTAGAATGTATTTGATGTGACAAAGCTTTTTTGGGAGATGTAGAAATGATTGGCCATCAAGAGGATGCATTGAGACTAAAGGAATGTGAAGGGCAGAATGGATTGTAAGTTCCTTTATGTTAAACGTTGCAACACCTGTTGGAGTGATTAGGAGCAATCGACTTGAATTTGGAGTAGATTCAACAATAAATGTATCTCTTAGGAAATAAATTAAATGAGACTTGGATCAACATTCTAAGTGGAGGAATGGAGGAAGTGGTCCTAAAGTGGGTAAGGATAATGGTAAAATCAACTTGCTGGGTGGGAAATAGTGATGTGAGTGAGCAGGGAACTAGAGTGGGGATAGAATGGATTTGGGTGGTTGAGTGACTGAAGTCTATAAAACATATGGTTGTCTCTTGCAAAGGAAGATAGATGGTAGTATGGGCCCAATTTTGGTTAGAGTCAAAGTCACGATGTCCAAGCTTGTCAAGGTCATCAATTTGCATGTTGTTTCCAGGGTGTAGCTGAGAAAGGAATTGTGATTCATCAATGTCTACAGATTCATGGGGGTTGGGTATATCATTAGTGGAGGTGTACTCAGAGCTAGGGGAAGGGGAGTTTCAAGTTCTTAATGAACATGCCATGGAACATACACATATATTTTTTTCCCAATGCAAAATTATCCCTGCATCAATAGAGCCAATGTCTGATGGGAGTGTGAGGAAAGGGAAGTATAGAAGTAGTTCACTCTAGAAGAAAGAAGTGTAGGATGCATCAGTAGGAGAAGGGATCAAGGAATGGCAAGGGAGGACATGAACAATATTGAAGGATTTATTTGTTTCCATTGATTATGTTTTCAGTGAGCAGAGAAGGACCAAGAACGTGCAGCCACAAGAAGAGTTAGTGTTTCAAGTGAAGGAGGTCTATTCATGTATGATACAATGAACGATGGTGTTGGGAAGGGGGAAACTATACCATGAGAAAAGAGTCAAAAAATAGTTCGAGTAATATTGAGAGAAACAAATGAGCGGCTAGAAAGTGAAAGGGGCAATTTTTGTAGCATGTGCCATGTTTCCTATGCATCAATGTTCCTATCAGAAACTATTTCTTTTAAAATTTTCTACACAACAATAACAATAGGTGCTTCGGGGTGAACATCCCGTGAGACACGTGACATTATTTTCCGATAACTTTTTGATTTTGTCTCTAGCTTCATTGCATATTTTGCGATGTGGCAGAGAATAGTATGCCAAAACAAAATGGGTTGGCAATCGATGTTTTTTCTCCATATGGATAACATGGCAGAGTTGTGTACATTTAACCTGTCATCATTATGAGCCCAGACATATTTCTTTCATCCATTATCATCAACCATCAAAGAGGAGGTGACATTCAAATCCCATGGAACTCCATAGCGGAAACAAAAGTAGGACCTTTTTTGCAAAGACATCAAGAGGGGTTGCATTTTGTATGCCATTGAATGCAATTAAGAAGATATTCGTACTCTTGAAGGTAATAGGATGCAAATATCAATGGTGATGGGAGGATGCATGGGTCATGCTCTATAGAGATGTGTACATAAGATGAAAATTGTTCAGTAGGCCAAGGATTCCAAGCAGAAATGTGTTAATCAAAATGTGACTTCACTCTATCCACCGTGCCTTGGTCATCCTAATCAAGGTTGTCCATATTAGGTGCATTTTCTAGCCGAAGGAAACCATGTATGTGTGTGTAGCTCCTATGTTGCTACTCATACCTGCAAAGATGAGAAAGGAAATTTTGTGAGGCGAGTGTACATCTAGGCAAAAAAAAAAAAAGGAGAAGGATGGTTAGGAAAAAACCTACACCAAAAGTCCTTCGCATGGAAACCTTTTTGGAAGACCTCTTTGAAGAATATTGTGAATCGATAATGAATGTATTACACTGCAAGATTTGGATTGTTGATTATATTTTTGAATTTCCATAGAGACAACTTCAATGAATCTGGGGGGAGGGGGAGGGTGCCAGGCATGACCATATGCATGTCATGCCATTTGGTGTCAGTTGCACTAAGGGTGAATAAGAAAGTAGGGTTACCTATTTGTATGATCATATTAGTGACTACACCTCTATATTTGTTCCAAAATGAGCTTGTCCCTCTAAGGCGTGACATGAAGCGTATAATCTAGTCAGGAACCATGGAATCAAGCATGTCATCGAGGTGTGCACAAAGATATGCAACAATCATTGGAAAGGCATCTTCAAGGTTTATTTTCATGAAAACAACAACAGTTTCTTGACTACGATGCCACAACATAATATTGTACAAGTAATACAAAAATCTTGGATGCTGGGAAAAGTGGTTATCATAATAGCATATGAGGTGAACAAATATTCTTGCATTTCAACTTTTCTAAGATGGGGTTGACCAATCATGGCAACCCCTATTGGGAAGAGTGTGGGGAAATCCATAGAAAATAGGCCTTCTGTGGTATATCTATTGATAGTGGAGCGGGAAAAAGAAAGTCACATAAGTGAAGTATGGAATTACTAGGATGGGGAGAGTGCAAGTAGTTGGATATTTCCTCAAGCTCAGTATGGGAATTTGGGAGTGGTGATACAAAAGAGGATGGTTGGAGGCTTGTTGGGGTGGGTTGTGCACGAATGTTATCATCGAAAGTAGGGAAGGCAAGTAATGGTTCAGTAGAGGAATGGATAATGCGACATACGAGAGAATACATATCGGTAGGGCGTGTCAGCAAGGCAGATATCGCAGCTTGGTCTAGATGGACATACTTGTAGTAGGGATCATGGGCTAGTTTTTACTCTAAAGTTGCAAGAACACACATCCTACTAACAATTAAATCATATGTTTTGTGGTTAGAAGCATGTCTAGTAACAATGACGATGTACAATTCGGAAACCAAGTGTGGCAAAATGTTGGCAATCATAGTGATATATTGGGGGAAACAAATAGTATGACCAATGTATTTGTACTTTCCACCTTGTGCATGGGTGACTTGCAAGATTGGCCTGACATGTGATATGAGCATTTCCTCTATTTGTTTTAGAGCAGTAAGAATTTTTTTTTCATAATTGGGTATGATTCTTTGCATATGGAGCAAACATACAAGTGAGAGAGGTCATCTATCATTTTACGAAATCAATGGTGTGCATGGTTAAGGGCAGGGTTGAGAAAAATATGAGGATGGGAGGGTGAAGCAGGATGATTCGATGGTGGGGTGTACGATGTATATGGGGAAGAACTGACAATGAATGGAGAAAATTGAAGGGTAGGTACAATCAGAGTAGGGAATGTTGAAGGACATGGGTTTCCAAGTGAATATGAGAGATGTTGGGGAAGAGAAACATTACATGGCGATATACCTGGAAATGTTTGGTTGTTTAAATTAGCTTTATATTTGAGTTGTATTTGTTTGTTGGAGACATATTTATTCTGTGCATAAAGGAGTCTCTTGCAAACATTTCTTGAGGGGTTTGTAGAAGATGTTAGCATGTCCATCCTGATACAAATATGGGGACACAAGTATTAGTGAATATAGGAGATGGGAAACAATAGTCTTGAGCACAAAGATAAAGTACATAGCTCTCGAAACGAAGAAATTCATTATTGGTTATATTTTCGAAATAATGTCTTTTGGCTTATAAAGTAGATGTGTCTCTTGATAAAGAGGCTACAATTAATTTGTCGAAAAAACCTTTTTATAATAGATTTTATGTTTCTTTGACATTACACACTAATGTCATGCCACTTAAACTTTGTTGTTGAAATCAATCTTATTTCAGCAAAGTATTTTTTGTGGTGATTGATAAATATGTATCATTGATTTACCAAATAGATTTAAGGTAAGGAAACAGTAATCGTTCATAAAAATCTAGCGTTTATACTTAGTTTCAAAAAACACACTTTGAAAGGATGCAAACTTTCTATTTTGTTTAGAAGGAAGAAGAAAAAAGCATATATACTCCATGTAAAGGTAAAAGATGGAGAATTATGCAAAGGTGGAAGGTGCAACGTGTCACATAGGTGTATACACATAAATGAGAGAAGTACAATGATGAAGTGAAGAGAAGAAGAGGGCGGCAGGGGACAAAATGATAATGAATCGAAAAGAATATAGAAGTTGTTGTTTACACTTTAGTGTGGCATGGGTAAATGAAAACAAGTTTCAAAGACGATGAACAACTTAAGTAGTAGACATTCTTTCGATATCTTGAAGGAGTACAGATCATGTAGAGCCATAGTTGATTTCTTATTAATTGATTAGCACAAACTTCAAATGGTTGAAACCATTGAAGCTATCTATTTTCACAGAAAGTGTGAAGATGAAAGGATGGCATGAAACCATTGCACGAAGATCATGGATAACATCAGGATCACCGGAGAGTATGAACAAGTCTTTCTCTTGGACACCCATGAGTTCAGTTGCAACATTATCAAAAGCAGTAACATTTTCCAGTAGGCCTGTGTGGTCATGCATTTAAAATTTGAGTACATAATGATACTGACATTCTAGGAAGTCCCCACCACATTTTGTGCAGTGCCACATTCCATTTGAGTGGCTGACAACTTTTTCATGCATTGCATGCCATTAGATGAGAGAGGCATGCAAGGAAGTAGAAATCTTGCATGTCAATAGAGGTGATGGTTCCACGAATAGAGAACCATGTTGCTTTTCCTGAGAGATGCAAGTCTATGAGGTTGACCATTGTACATTGTGGGTGGAAGTGCTTGGAAGACCCTGAGAATTTTCTACTTAATGGTGGTGAAGAGGCCAAGTGACCTCCTTGATCAAATAGTGACTGGAGTTGCTCAATCTTTGGAATTCCAAGATCTAGCACGAGGCTGGTGGTCAATATAGTCTCGATAATTCTTCAATTAAATTTATCTATGCAGCCACCTTTAATTGCAAGCACGATCGAAGCACCAGAAGAGGTAAGGTCAACAAGTTGCTTGCCTACGGTGTCATAATGCTAGCCCCATAGGGTGACGTTGATACTATACCCAGACATATATTCCAAGCTGATAGTTTTTCTAGGTGTTTCAGAGCCATCTCTTCGAAAAATGGTGGAAGTTGGAGAAGAGGACTTGACAATGCCAATGATGTCGACAATTGAGCAGAGGTTTGGATATCTGATTTCATCTATAGATTTAAAAAAGAAACGGGGGAAAGGAATTGTCGGAATGCCATCTAGGGAAGGTTCAGCAATGGAAGTTGCAGAGAGTGAGACTTCCCATTTTCTATTGAGATGGTTGTAATTTGTGTTTGCCGGTTTTAATGTGCCATTTAAAACCATGTAAATATGCCCAATTTGGACAAGGTCATACACAAAATTTTCCAGATCACTAAAGGTAGAGAGATGGATTACATCATTGGTGAAATCAATGAAATTGAATCCAAATAACTTTCTAGAGGCTTGAGCATTGTTGTACGAGTCAATGACTATTTTTCCAAGGACCCTACCCTAGATCAACCATTGTTTACGATATGGGCTTAGTTCCATGAATGGAATTGCAACAAGAAAAGTAGAGGAAAACTAAGTTGATGATGAAGGAGAAGTCTGTGTTGAAGGAGAAGTATACAAGGTGGGGCCTTGTGATGTTTAAGAGCCCAGTTGGTATGTGGACAGTTATACAATTTGAAGAAGGGTCGGGTCCCCAATCAAAGGTGCATGACATTCAAGAACTTTGAGTTCAATAACCTAAAGAGTCATGAAAAGAAGGAAAGAAAGAGAAAATAAATGCACATTAGTTGGAGTGACAACAGTGCAAAGAGGGAAAGAATAGAAAAACATGATGGATATGGTGAAGAGTGAACATACACATAGTTTTGAAAAGAAGTGCAAGTGACTTCTTTGAGAATGAAGATCAACCCCAAATCAATGGCACCAAAGATAGAATGGCCATTATAAGCAGGCAAAAGCAAAGTTTTATGCTGAGAGGTGCTATCGGAGAGGGAAATTCAGTAGCATTGGTAAATTGTATTTTTGGAAGAAAGAAGGGTGAGGTTAGATATTTGGAGTGATGGTTGGATCCCTGTAGAGCCAGCCAACAACAAAGTGATGGAATTCACTATCAAGGTAACTTCCATGATGAGGAGAAAAGGAGGTGTTCTGAAATGTGAAAGCGTGTGAAATGCTATCAACATTGGAAAAGAAATGAAAATAAAGCAACGAGCACAAATGAAAGAAGAACGATTCACAATCTAGATTGTTGCCAATAGTGAAAGGTAATGAAGAAGAAAATTTGAAATGTCTAAGCATAGAGAGTTGGCTCTCTATATATTACGTTTCAAAAACTCTACAGGGGGGTGTTTTGCAACATTCGACATTTCAAAAGTTCTGATAGAGGTGCTCTAATATTGGGTTGACACGCAATTATTAAGACTCAAAGAACCTTGGGCTTAAAGCATTTAAGAAAGGAAAATAACACCCTTTGTGATATGCGATATTGTTAAAGCGTATCTGTGGTTGAAGGTCCATAGCATATAACTTCGATATAACTGTTGGGGAAATTATATGTGTTATAATTCCAACATTAACTTATCAATTCGGGGTTGCAAGACTTAGAGGCACAAGCACAGGTAACATGGGATAAGAGTATCTAACCTAAATTAATATCAAACTCCTAAAATCAATTCCTATTCCTATTCCTGAATTAAGTATAAAATACAAATCACTAAACAATTTTAATCTCAATCTAATTAAAGTAAATCAACCAAAACTTAATCTCAATGCAAGTAAAACTTAACTACAATAAAACCACACTGCTGCATTAACTACAAAATACTCATAAGCTATTTACAAAATTCAACCTATGTTCAATGAAAGCATTCATTCAATAACTCTAATGCTAATAAAGAAAGAGCATTCTATTCGAAGAACATGAACAATAAATCTATGCTAAGCTCACAAATATGAAATCTAATTTAAGCTAATGAATACGAAATCTAAACTAAGCTCCAGAGTTTCTGATCTACTTTGGCTCAACCAACAAAACACATTCAAATGCAAATGATTCTAATGTTATCTCAAGCAATTGAATTATAAAACTCAGAGAAATCAAAACAAATGACATGTAAGGAAATTGAAACTCTATTGTCAAAGAATTCATCAAATCTACTATCCTAATCAAGCTAGTGACAAAACTCATATAAATAAAAGCCTCTGTTCATAATTAAAACTATTGTTCACAATCAAAACTCAAAGGAATCTAACTATTGTTTATGTTAAAACTTAGAGGAGATCTAACCTATTGTTCATGATAAAATTTAGAAAAAAGATCAAAGCTATCATTCATAATGAAACTTCAAAGAAATCAAGACCCTTGCACACAAAAGAACTCAAAGGATTGAAGCTATTTAACAAAACTCACAAAATAGAAACTATTGGTCACAAAAAACTTCAAAGAGATTCTACAGTGTTGCATGCAATTCTTAATGTTAACATAAACCTCTTTTCATTATATCTCATAGTCAACTGACAGACATAGAATTGGACCATTCTTGTAATGCCATCAAATTCATGAGGAATACAGAGTATGGGTTTAAAATACTTTCAATGCTTCAACTATGAATTTGAATCGAGAATAGTTCATAAATGTTTCTCTATAGTAAGATTCTCAAAAGAAACAGTGATATATTAAATCATCGCTTAGCATGATCTTGATCAAGTCATATCAATCAGGGAATTTTATCTTGGTCTACTTAGTCTATGAAATTAGAACAAAAACTTTAAGTACAGAGAAAAAAAGCCTAAGCAAAAACACAAAATGTTGTTGTAAATTAACAAAGAAAACTAATTCTAAGATCTAAACTAACTATAAGACTTGTTTCCAGAGGTGTTGGATCCTTGCCACTCCTAGAATAAGCCCAGATTAACTCAAATCACTTAAAACTCAAGAACCAAAATCACTTACAACATTTAAGTACAGAATTGAAGTTGTATTAAAATTCAAAACATAAATTCATATGGATACATTCTTTCAGTCCTTTCGATCTATCATCTTTATCTATCCTCCTCCTTCAAAAAAAAAAAACTTACAATACATGACATGGCTAAGCCATTTATAAGATTTACAAGGTGAATTAGTTAGTTCCCCCAATTCTGGAAATTGCCCATTTTTAACAAAGTGACCTCAAAGATGTCGACATATCTTCTAAACCATGGAGAATTTTGAAGAATAGTTTGGAGGGAGCCTAATTTGTTATATTTTAAACAAAAAATTCTCTTTTATTTGTCTCATTCAAATGAATATCCTCATAAATCGTGCCCGAAGTTGGTTTTCTGGCTCTTTTTGCAAGACTCTAGAACTATGGAAAAACAATCATGTTTTATAAAACTGGCTCAAATACCTACGTATAAATTTTATACCAATTCAAATATGGAGAAATGGTTTTGGATATAGATGACTTGTTATGTTGGTAACAAACCCATTTTCTCATAGTTTCCAGATTCACCTCCGTATGGACCCAAATCGAGGTCCAACTTGGCAGTTTGGAAACTGAGCGAATTTTGAGCAGATTTATTGATTTGCTTCTAGAGATTGACATGTGCGACCTGGGTGGAATAAAACTCATGAGAATGTGTTAGAACATCATTTTGGACAATAACCTCTCTCAGTTTCCTCAAAAGCATGCCAAAATGTCGAAACCCCAAATTGGATATTTTCATACTCTACTTGCACCAACTAGTATAACTGACTTGTGAGGAATTTTGACAATGGAAAGTTGCGGAAAATGAACTTAGCAAAAACATTCATTAGTAAATCATGGAAAAATCATCCCTAAACATCGAAAATCTAAGAAAACTAATGATAATGAACCACAATATGAAAAATGTGATTTGACAGCAAGTTGAGGAATTATGGTACAAAATGAGTGTAAAAGTATATGAATTTAGGTTATGAATGGCAGTAATATATAGTGGAAAGTTGGGAATATTTGAGGCCCAACATCCCTCCATGCCCGAGGATTTTCATGTCCTCATGCAAATAGATCCCTTTCTCATTGACAAATTCTTAACGTTTTATTGCAAATGTTGGTTCTTGTGGGACAACAATGCTTGAATATTTGAAAGTATTGGTTCTTGTGGAGCAACACTACCTGAATATTTGGATGTGCTGGTTATTGTGGAGCTGTCAGCATTATGACACAGGTGTTGTCCTTGATGGCATCTCACTCAGATGACAGATCATAGTTCAGCAGGTTAACAACACAGAGTTACAAATCACACTTCACATAATGAGGAAAGAGAGGTATACGCAGGTTCACCTTGAAAAAGTAGCGTATACACGTAGGTTAACAGACCAAAAGGAGTGTATACGAACACACACACTTTCACAGAATGAAATACGCGTATATCTTGGAAAACTAATTTTTGGTCCAAGGTATTTGGTCCATGGTATTTTGGTCCAAGGTATTTGGTCCATGGTATTTGGTCCATGGTATTTGGTCCATGGTATTTTGGTACTTCGACACATGGAAGTAGCGTATACCTCATAAAATATGTTTTAGCTACCTCTATTTACTATTGTAGTATTCTGGGTTCTGGCTTGGGTTTTGGTTACTATATTCTGGTTACAAAATTTTGAAAGATCAAATTGAAGGGTTGTCAAAGTGATTGGTTGATTCAGTTGTGGTTGGTGCAAAGGAGATTGGTTGATGTAGATATATTTGATGATTGAATGATGTTATTGATGGATCCAGTCTAAAAAATTATGAAACGTTGTCCCTGGAAGAAAAGAGAAGGTTGTAGCCTTCTGTAGGTTGACACCTACGTACTAGTAAACATATCAGCTAGTACAAGAGCTAGGGGGTTGTAGCTCCCTTGTAGGAGAAGCTGAAGAACTAGAGAAGGTTGTAGCCTTCTGCAGGTAGAAGCCTGCGTACTAGTATAAGACTGCACCAATATAAAAATTGTAAAAAGAAGTTTTTTATGAAAAAGAAGATAGAGACGATTGTAGCAGGTGGTTTTCACCCACATTGGGTTTCCACCTTATATCTTGTGTTCATATGTGTGATTGTCTATTCTTTTTTTACTGCACCTGGTTACTGTTTATATGGTTCTGATGCACTGATTAAAGTTCAACATATGATGAATTAACTAAATCATAAGTTTGTAGGATATACACTAGTTGCCTTAAACACAGTTGCGTATACATGCAAGTTCCATTAACTGAAGTAGCGTATATGAATTTGATTATGAAAGAAAAAAATTATTGACTTGCTAATACTGATTCACCCTCCCTCTCAACATTATTTCCAACAATTGGTATTAGAGCAAGTCCTCCAGAAGAAGCTTGGCCGCTTGAAGGAAGATCCATCATCATGAGTAATCAAGAAAGAGAAGGATCCATCAGACCACCAATCTTTGATGGAAGCAACTTCGTTTATTGGAAGGTAAGAACCACAACCTATCTTCAATCTCTAGGAACATATGTATGGGAAATCGTGGAAGGATGATATACATTTCCATCAGCATTTCCTATAGATGCAGTAGGTAAAAATCAATATGAAACTAATTCCAAGGCTATCAATACATTATTGGGAAGTCTATCACAATCAGAATTTGTCAAAGTTATGCAACTCAAATTCACCAAAGAAATATGGGACAAAATATTTCTAAGCTATGAAGGAGACTCTCAGGTAAAATGTGCAAAACTACAAACTCTCAGAATTCAATATGAAACTCTCAAAATGCACAATGATGAAAGTATAGCTAGTTACTTCTTACGTACATATGAGATTGTTAATTGCATGAAGAATTTGGGTGAAGAGATAAAAGAAGTTACTTTAGTTGAAAAAGTTTTAAGATCCTTGTCTGCTAAGTTTGAATCAAAAGTATTTGCCATAGAAGAAAAGCATGATCTTCAGACTATTACTATGACACAGCTGTATGTAATCTTAACTGCTTTCGAGATGAGAAAAGGACGTCCATTAGATATGAGAGAAGCCGCATTTAAAGCTTTAGGAAGAGAATAACTCAATGACTCAGGACATATTTCAGAAGGAGAGGAAGAAGCAAACTTTGTCAAGAACCTTCAACAGGGTTCTGGAAGATTCAGAGGTAAAATACCTTTCAAATGTTTTTCTTGTGGAAGATTTGGTCATTATGCTGCCAAACGTCCTCATAAATAAGAGCTTGATAAAGGTAAGGAATCAACAAAATGGAATAGAAAACAAAGTGTAAGTAAGAAGAGTTATTATACGCATGAAGATAGCGATGGTTTATCAATTAGTGATGAAGATGAAAATAATAATGACTATAGACTTCTGATGGATTTTGAAGATGATGATTTCTTGGATGCTTTAGATGAAGATGACCTTTATGAAGAAATCTCTAAAATCAAAATCTGTTTAGAAGAAAAGAATATGATTATAGATACTTTGACATTCCAACTTGCTGAAAGAGAAAAATACAATGAAAAACTAGAATATGAAATTGTGGGTCTAAGAAAGGATATTGAGAAAACAAAAGCTCTCAATCTTAGATTTGCTAAAGGACCAGAAACCTTAAATGAAATTATCAAAGTGCATTATTCTCCTATGAATAAGATAGGTCTTGGATATACTGAAGAAGCATCTCAAGCACAAAAGCCCTCAACCTCCACTAAAAGCTATCTTGATGCAACAAAGAGCAGTGAACAGTTTGACAATCGTAAGCAAAGGAATAAAGAAAATCACCAGCTAAATTAGGTTCAATTTACTTCAAGAATGAACAGAAGCTACAACCAACCTTAGGTAATTCATACCCAATCTGGTTCAAGAATGAATATCAATAGAAACTACAATCACTAGGTTAGTAGATTCGATAATCGCAGGAACTTCTTTAATGGCCAATGTTTTTCATGTCATAACTTTGGACACAAAGCTACTCAATGTGTTGCTTACAAGACCATCATGACTAGAGAAGCACGAAATCAAAGGAATGTGACAAGGATCATGAAATGAACCTACAATAACTTTTCTCTTCTTGAAAATGAAATAGAATGTTCTATCTGCAACAACTTTGGTCATGAAGAATCTGAATGCAGGAGTAAATTTTGGAAAACATCCCAGAAGGAACAAACTCCATTAAATCCCAAAATATGGAGAGAATAACTGCAAACAGAAATATGTGGTATAGCCTTGTATGAATAAGGACAGGAAAATTAGTGGTACATTGACAGTGGATGCTCAAAGCACATGACAAGTGGCAAAGAAAAACTTCATTCATATAATGCCTTATAAAAGGAAAAGAAGGTCTCATTTGGAAATGACGCTCCTACTGTCATAAAAGGTAAAGGCTCTGCTCTCTTAAAAGAAAATGTTAAAGCTAGGAATGTTATGTATGTTGATGCTCTAAAGCATTACCTGTTGAGTGTCAGTCAAATGTGTGATCAAGGAAATGAAGTAGTATTTCTTTCAAATGGATGTGTTGTTCGTGAGCTTGATATAGGAGAAACCGTGATCAAAGGTATAAGAACTCCAAACAACTTATACATACTCAAGGGAGGACAACAATAGTGTTATCTAAGCAAAAATTATGAACATTGGATATGGCACAGAAGATTGAGGCATTGAAGCTTCTCTCATATAATAAAATCATGCAGATTCTACGTTGTTCATGATCTTCCTGATATCAGCATTCTAGAAAATAAAATATGCAAATCATGTCAATTTGGTAGGCAAACCAGATCACACTTCCCTGAAAAGGAAGGATCAGTTAGTAAGCCTCTTGAACTTGTTCATACTGATTTATGTGGACCATCAAGGAAAAAGTCACCTTGTGGAGAAGAATACTTTATATTGTTCATTGACGATTTCTCCAGAATGTGTTGGATAGGACTTCTAAAGCATAAAGATGAAGCATTTCAAAAATTCAAAGCCTTCAAAGCTTTGGTTGAAAATGAATCATATCACAAAATTAAATGCCTCAGATCTGATCGAGGAGGGGAATTTACCTAAGATGAATTCTTTGACTTTTGTGAAGAACATGGAATAAAAAGGCAACTCTCCACTGCAAGGACTCCTCAGCAAAATGGAGTGGTAGAAAGGATGAACAAAACTATTCAACAGATGGCTCATGCTATGTTAAATGAGTCTGGAACTCCTGCAACCTTCTAGGGTGAAGCTACATTTGCTACCATCACTATTCTCATCCAAGCAAATGTTCAGGTAAACAATACTCAAACTCCACATGAACTTTGATATGGTGAGACTCCTACTATAAAATCCTTCAAAGTCTAATCAAAAGGACTGTTGAAAAACTTGTTAAGTTTGAACCTAGAACATATGAAGGTATTCTCCTTGGTTACTCTTCTCGAAGTAAAGGATATAAATGTTATAATAAAAGACTTGGGAAAATTATTGAAAGTACTGATGTTGTGGTTGATGAAGCATGCAAAAATCCAAAGCAAATAAAAACCGAAGATTATGAAGAAGATGGGGATTATCCTTCCACATCAAATCAGACTAATTTTGAAAAAGAAACCAATAAAGCACTAGAAGAAGAGATAATGGTAGAAGGAAAGACTTCGTCTAGGTATGTTTAGAAAAATCATCCAGAGACTAAAATTTGGCACAGAAAGAGGCAGGTGTGGAAACAAGAAGAACTATTACAGAAGCTTCAAGCTATCTAGCATTGCTATCCTCCACCAAACCTCAAAATGTAAATGAAGCATTCAAAGATGAATGTTGGGTCAAGGCCATGCATGAAGAACTTGAGAAAATTGAAAAGAATAATACTTGGGAATTAGTTCCTAGACCTCATGATAAGAATATCATAGGAACTAAATGGATATTCAAAAACAAGTTGAACGAAAATGGAGAAGTTATTATAAACAAGGCTAGACTTGTTTGTAAAAGATATGCTCAACAAGAAAGTATATATTTTGAAGAAACTTTTGCACCTGTTGCTAGACTTGAAGCCATAAGAATGTTTCTTCCTCTTTCTAGTTTTCAGAAACTCAAAGTATACCAAATGGATGTAAATTCTGCCTTTCTTAATGGAGACTTAGAAAAAGAATTCTATATTGAGCAACCAGATAGATTCATTCTTGGAAATGATGCAAAACTTGCATGTAGACTTAGAAAGGCTCTCTATGGCCTAAAACAAGCTCCAAGGGCCTGGCATTACCGTCTTGACAAATATCTCCATCAACAAGGTTTTTCAAAAGGATCAGCTGATAGCAATCTATATAGAAAGGTTGACAATAATAAATTTCTAATACTTGTTGTGTATGTTGATGATATCATTTTTGGTAGCAATGAAGAAGCCATGAGTCAGAATTTTTCTTCGATAATGCAACAAGAATTTGAAATGTCCCTGCTTGGTGAGCTTACATATTTTCTTGGTCTACAAGTTCAACAAAATAAAGATGGTACTTTTCTATCACAAACCAAATATCTCAAACAGATCTTGAAAAAATACAACATGGAAGATTCTAAACCAGTATGTACCCCAATGGTAACAGGATGTAGTCTCAACTCAAATGATGAATCATCAGCTATACATCAACCAACTTACAGATCCATGATTGGCAGTTTTATTTATCTAACGTGTACCCAACCAGACATCATGCATGCAGTAGGAATAGTTGGAAGATTCCAAGCAAATCCAAAGGGATCACACCTTCAGGCAGTCAAAAGGATCTTCAGATATCTTCAACGAACATAGAACATTGGCTTGTGGTATCCTAGAGATACAGATCTTACACATATACAGATGCAGATTGGGTAGGAAATGTTGATGACAAAAACAACACTAGTGGTGGCGCATTTTATATGGGTTCAAGGTTAGTGTATTGGTGCTTGAACAAAAGGTCAAATTGGAGTATGATTCCTCCAAAGAATAGGTTGTTGATATATTCACCAAACCACTGCCCAGAAAGACATTTGAATATCTTAGACAAAAGCTGGGAGTAGTTGCTACATCATCCTGCTGTTAAATCCTATTTGTTTCAGAGAAAGGTTAGTATATGCTAGTTGCATGAAGTGTAGTCGTGTACATACGCCGGTATCTGTGGATACAATCATGTATATGTTGGTTTGAGAAAACATAGTGGGCCAGACTCAGGAAGAAAGGGGTCTGGTAGGGTTCAGTGAACTATTTGCTTTGCTTGATGATGGTTATAGTTTGTGGATGACATGTGGAATATGTTGGTTCTCATAATTTGTTGATAACTTGATGTATATTTGATTGATGATTATGCCTTGATAACTCTTCTATTATATGAAATCATCAGATCTGACAGTAATCATCTAGAATAGGTTCAAGGGGAGAACATGGTTGCTGGTTTGGATGCTGATTGACCGATGATGCTGATGATAGTTGCTGATGACTATCATGGACTTGTATATGTAGTAATTTCACCTGTAGAACAAACTGATATATGCAATGTCCTAAAGCATAATACTTGTTCTACTTCTACAAAACATTAAGCGGAAGCATAATCTGATTCATGAGCAACATCAAGTAGAAACATACATAACTGATCAAGAGAAATAATCACACATAACACAAGATATATTTAGGGGAAAGAACCAGCATAAAACCCCAACCATGCGTTATCAATCAAGTGGAAATCCTCTCCACAATACAAAAGGAATTAGCTCTCAAGCTATTCAGTTCTCAATGAACTATGAAGATATGAAGATATGTCTCATGAACCACCCAGGCCCTATTTATATAGGCTTTCCCTATGGTCCTTACGTATTTTTCTTAGGAAATAATAGTGAAAGCATATGCTATTAATTCCAACATACCAAAAACAACCAATGGTCCAACTACGTATTCCTTGAGAACGCTAGTTCCTCAACCATGCAAAAACTACTTACTAGAAATAGTTAATCATCTGATAGTACACTATCCCACATCTGATCTCAACTGGGTCCCTGACAAAACTGACATGCAACAATTATCCATGAGTGAATCCTCAGTTATCTAAAATAATAGTTGTCACATGCATGCAAGCATTAACAAACTATATTTTATTAATTTAACAACTTGTTAAATTAATCTAACTGGACTTGATTAAGTAAAACTAAGTCAATTGTTCCTCTCATTATAGAACTGAACCTTATCTCCTTTAATCAAGGATAAATTCCTAAATCAAGGGAGAAAATAATTGCATGATCTCACAAACACTTCAAGTTTAATTTTCCATAATTAATTAACTCATGGAGATTAATTAATTAATATTTTAAATTGTTGTTAAGACTAAATTCATTTTTACTTCCTATAGTTAGACCAGGGACTACTAAAAATAGGAAAGGAGCCAGAAATGCTATTTTTAGAAGATTCTATTTTTAGTAGTTTCACCTCTCACCCAAGGTGGCCAATGATCTCACTGGCTAAACTGCTGTTTTTAGACATGTTCTTTTTAGCACATTCTAAATTTAACATTTCTTGTTGCACATTTTTCAACACATGTCCCTTATAATTTCCTAGAAATGATTTCCTTGGGAAGTGTGTGTTTTTCCAATCAAACCCTAGTCTAATCAAGTTTGCTATATGTTTAACGCTTACTGATATTTGTGTAGTTGGGTTTGACTAACACATGTTATGACATGCTTGTGCATGATGATGGAATCCTAGATGTATAAGTTGATCTATTTGTTGATGGTCATGAGTTCTAGGGTTTGGAACTAAGCCCTAGTTGAAGTTTGATTCTATAGGGTGATTGTATGTAAATTCTAGGGGTTTGTAAAAAAAACTTAGTAGAAGTACAAATCTATGATATATGATGGCTATGTGATAATTTGAGATTTGTGGAAGATTGTTGAAATTTGAGCTTTAGTTATGATTGATGATTGTTTGATAAAATCTAGGGCTTGCAACAAACCCTAGTGGAAGCTAGTCATGTTGTTATTTTGAGTTGAGCTTTGATTGTTGAATATCATGTATGAAATATAGGGTTTGTATGAAACCTTAATAGGAAGTCTAAGAAATGAATTTTGAAAGTTTTTAGATACATTATAGATCTATATTTGTTTGAAATTGTTTCTAGGGTTTGTAATATGATGTAGTAGGGTATGCCACACCTCTGGAAGAAACATTGAAACCCTAGATGTGATGAAAGTTTTTATGAAATGCTCAAAGTATTGATGAGGTAGTCTAGGGTTTATAACAAAAACCTTAGCAAGAAGTTGAAGTGTATGTGTCTCTAGTGTATAACTAAGTTTGAGTATTTTTATATCTAAAGTTGAATGCTTCCATTATATCATTTTGATATGATTAAATTCATGCTTCTATAGATTCGGTTGTACTTACTATATAAGTTGTGCAAGTACGTAATATTCAAGATGGTGAAGATGTTAGTGATAAGCATGATGTGAATGATGATGATCATGATAACTCTGATAAGAAAAATCCATGAAGGATTCTCCAATGTTGTAGAAAGAAGTAGAACTCCCCAAGTTAAGAGGGAGCCTGGATGAAATATCCCTAGGTTAAGAAGGAGCTTGAATGAAATAAATCTCCCTAAATTGAGAGGGAGATTGGATGAAAGGAATCTCCCTAGTTGAGAGGGAGGTCATATCATGTCATGATGGACACCTTGATAGATGAAACTGAAGAATGTATTTTGAAGGGTTGTTGAGATAAGAAAATCCAAATTGATTTGTGGAATATGTTGATGCATGAGAAGTAGTAAGGGAAGTTGTATAATTGAGGAATCTTCTATCAAGATTCATTGGGAAAGCTCTAAGTCTTACTATCAAAATTTGAGAAGAAACATCAAGTTGTTTGATCCAAAAAATTTATATTTATGTACATTTGAAAGTTTGTTATTGATTGGGGTTGTGTTTGTATAGGTAAATCTCTCGAATTTTGATAGAATGTTTTCACATGCTTAAGTGTTATCAATCAAATTGATTGGAGCGATTTGTTGCTAATCTGTTTAATTGGGGAGGATTTGTTACTGATCAGAATAATTGGGAAGTCGAGGCTTTGTGTGTAAGACATTTCCTAGGAGGACATCCGACCGACACTTTGTGTTAATGTCTAGTTCCAAAGGTAGGGAGGGTGGCATTTGTCATGGAGCTCTGACCTCGGATACACACCTAGATTTGAGGTTAGTACGTAAGCTTGATGGTACCTAGAGAGGCTGAAAGCTTTAGTCCATCTTAGTCCCACTTGGATAGATTTCCCTAGTCAATAATCTAGTCCATGGAATTATGGTGCCTAAACTATTGGAGGACCTTGGATAGATTTCCCTGGTCAAGAATCTAGTACCTGGAATTATGGTGCCTAAAATTCTTCATGGTTCATGCATTCTGAGATCTTCCTTGTACGTATATTGATGAATACCTCCCTATTTAAGAGTGTTGAAATTTGTAACTAGGTTCAATCTTCATAAATGTATTTGAAATATACTTATAAAAGTAATGAAGAAAATATTTTTATTTTTATTTCTATCACTTATTAAAGAATGGGTTTCATGCTTGGGTCATCATGTTTTAGTTCCAAGTCCCCATTGAGGACTTCCAGGATTTATTCTGAGTCATTATAGTCATTGTATATTAAAGGACCCCCTTCTTGGGCTTTCAAATATTGTAAAAACAATTATTTTTTAGGAAAAAATGAAATTAGTCTCCTCCACACCAAGTCGGCCTCAGGACAAGTAACTCAACCTCCCTAGAAGTCTATAAATACAAGGCAATTCGAATTCATTTGGAGTATATCATTCTCTCTCACATAGTTCAATCTCTAAAGCTAGAAGATGGAAAAGTGCGAATTTGGTGAAGGGCTAGAAAAGGCACTAGAAAGGAGTGTGAGTTTCTAGAGGAAGATAGAAGACCACAAGATCGAATTTTGGGAAAACTCTCACTCTATTCTGAGGTGTATCAAGGGAGATCAAAGTTCTCCAAATTTTTTCAACTCCGCTGCTAGGTCGAAGTTGTTGTTGATGTTGCCAAGTTGAATTTGCTTGTCAAGGGTTTCATCTCCAAGAAGGATTGAGGGTTAACTTGGTGTGGAGGGAATCTTTTTCTAGGTCTAGATTCTTGGATTATCTCGAGAAATTATTGAAGGAATTATTGTTCACTGGGTTTTCCCCTAGATAGGGATTTTTCCCTAGTTATCTACCAACATTTGTTGTCCTTGTGTTATTGTTTTGGTAAATTCTTGGTGAACTAAAAGATAAAAGAAGAACATAAAGATAAAATAATCACAAGTAATTATATATATAAGAACATCTTTCTGCCTTTCTAATTTTCTAACAAATTCGAACATCTTTATTATCTCAAAGATTATGTATCTACAAAACTTTAATAGCAAGTACAACCAAAAACAAATATACAAAAGCATGAAGTTAGCTATATCAAAATCATGTCAATGTTATAATGGAAGCATTAAATTTTGGACATTAAACAACTAAACCTCGTTAGGTTAATGAGATAGATCTTTTTACATGCTAGACATCACCTTCTTGCTGGGGTTTAGTCATAAACCCTAGAATTCATCATCAAGACTTCGAAAAACTCAACCAATATATTAGTATCATTAGATCTAGGGCCTCAATATTACTTTTAGAGATATATGAAAAATTCTACCATGACTTAATGTAAACCCCAGGTTCCATCTTTGAGACACAAAGCCTTAGATATTAATGATTCAAGAAAAATCCAAGCATAGTACTATCTAAGGTTTCAACAATATGCTTTTACATAACATAATTTTACTAGGGTTCATTGAAAACCCTAAACTAAATCATATTAAAACAATATCATATCCTAGAATATAAATTTCTACTAGATCTTTATAGACCCTAAGTTTCACAAACTATGAACATTAACAATTAGGATAACATACTCACATATACATATCTAGGATGCATTTCACATCAATGTCTACTAGGTAAGCTCAAGAAACAAACATCAATACATCGAAGTTAACAATTTCATTCAGACTAGGGTTTCAATCATATAGATAGATATACACCTAGGGTTTCATTCCTAGGACCTCATTTTAGCTAATACAAGGGTCCTGCTTATAAAACCTAATTTACTAAACCCTAAATATCTAGGGTTTCAATACATAACTGAGACATTAGAAAAAAACCCTAAAGAACTAGGGTATCTATCATAGCAACACCAAATCCCTAAACATAAAAATGAATAGGTTTTATAGATTTCAATAATAATCTTAAGTAGACTAGGGTTTCATAATCAATATTGACATACCCTTAGGTTAGGGTTTTACAGAGAACCTTTTAGGTTTCCATAAGAATGATCAGATGATAATATAATGAGGGTAGATTCAATCTAATAATTAATCACCTTGGTGGCTTAGGTTGGTCTGACCTAGGTTCAATTCTTTACTGCGCACCAACAAAACCATCAATCACTGGCCCTTTCGGCAGCGAACTGCAAGCAGATCGTAGTCTCACCCGAAGTGACTATGGGAGGTTGTAGAACCAAGTTTCCACAACCTTGAGGGATATTACATTGTGGAAATTTTGTATTTTCTTATGCTTTAACACTTATAAACTACTTTGCATTCATGAACTACTTTGCCCTTATATATTACTTCGTAGAATTACATTCATTACTTAAACATACCATAACCATCCATAAACTTCACAATACTGAAATAAAGTGTAGATAATAAGAAAATCAACACATGAAGACACATATTTTACCATGGTTCATCTCAATGTGGGACTACGTCCACAAAAGTTGTTTCCTATAATAGAGAATTTGGTACAACAAATAGTTCTTCACTTGCACAAACAGTTGTAGGTTGTCTACGCACTAAGTTGCAGACCAAGGCCTCGACACACTTATCTGTGGAGCCTCGCCCCTTTCTAGAAAGTACAGATCACAAAGATACAACCATAAACATAAATCTAGATCCAATTCCTCATACCTTCCTTCTTTATTATTCATTCCTATATATACTATTACATTAAGGGATTACATCACTACATTACCATGGACCTAATACCATGGTTTCCAAAATTCAAGAAACTATGGTCCAAAACCATTCAACTTTTACAATGATGTATGATTTTACAAAAATGGAGGGGCTTCATCGCGAAGCCCCTATTATGAGCGGTGAGTTTGTTTTGTGGTTCTCATTGTGCTTCGTTGCTCTGCTACACAGTCCACTTTGCACTCCGCAACATCCTTTCTACTGTGCACCCACAAAATTCAGATTCCTTGCCCAAAATCTGAAAAAGTTGGGTTGTGCCCAACAAGCCCCCAACACTCACATGTGACTCGTCCCAAGTCACTCAGTTGCTTTGCCTCTGATCTTGTCTGTAATGTTGTTATATCTCTTGTTTAATTGTTGTAGAATCTCTGCTAGTTTCTTTTCCTCGTTGTGCACTTCTTCTAATAATGCTTCTGTGACATGTTTTGCAGCCTTCTTTGTCAATTATGCTTCCCTTTGTCGAAGTTGATGAAGCTTCTCATCCACTGCCTATGACAGTTGGAGGGCCTCATCCTGCCAAGGCTGAGTCTTTTCTATAAAAATTTTAGCCTCCTTTTTCAACTCTTCAATTTTATTTTGTAGCTCCTTTGACATTAATTTTTGCACGCCTCTCCGAGATTGGAAAAGTCTTCGCAGTTGCCCAACTGTCCTCCAATTGATGCTACTTTTGCTGCATTTCCTCCTGCAATTTCTAAACATTTAGATCTTCCTGCAGTGAAATCCACCTCTTTCAGTTTCTATTGTTGTAGCTTTGCCTGTTCCTTGCCCTTGATGGCCTGATCGACTTCTTTCTTCAATCTAACGTGCTATTGTTCTACGTGAATATTTAATTGTGAGGTGTGTTGTTCTCACTCCTTTAGCTCATTTTCGATCCCCTGGTGTAATTCATGCAATACCGGAATGGGCAGTGCTGCCATGTTCATATTGACATGGTCTCAACATTTTTCCTGCTACTTGGCTTCAGCGAACTCGAACTGTAGAGCTCTAGCATGTATCTACATTATCCTCATCCCAAATGTTGTTTCTATCAATATTTTTGGCTGGAGTCCTTGGCCTATCTACGTTGGTGGTCTGGATGTTTGCACTGAAATCTTCAACTCTACAATACTCTGTTGCACACTTGTGATAAGCTCGCCATAGTGATCTTCCACCCTATTCTAGGATTCCATTGTTATCTCTTGAACCTTATCTCCAATTTGATCCAGGTCACCTTCAATGAGAATCATTGGTTTGATTTCTTTTGTTTTATTCACCTTATCATTCTTTCTGCTCTTAATGGTAGCTTCACCTTGGATCTTTCTTTTCTCTACGACAATTTTCTTTATTTCTTTATTTTTTGTCTCCCTAGTCGTATCCTCGCCTCCTTGAGGGTTCTCCTCATGGTGTTCTTCTTCCTCTTTTTCTTCCTCTGCTTCATGTTCCTTGTCTTTTCCACTAGCTTCACCATGTTGTGAAGTGTTCAACTCTTCTTCTTCGATCACGTTATTTCCTGCTTCCTCTAGCGGATTCATCCATTCTATGGGCCATGTCTATACTAATTCTACCATATCATCCTCGGTGACCATGTATGATAATGAATTACATTTCTTCTTCGTGTCTTTGTGCACATGAAATTCTGCCTTGAACCTCGCCACAAGGTTGTATTGTTTGTGCAAACTTGGTGAAAGGTGCAAATGCTAGTTTACTAACATGTGTAGATCCATTTGATATAGTATGAAAAATATTATATTCTCCTGTGCTCGTGATTCTTGAGTGGTATGCCACAATGAAGCATGCCTTGTGGCCTCACATACAACTGAAGGCACCGAAGGGAACTATGTGTCCTTTGACTCTTTCCACGCTAACATAGCAATAATCAAGATTAACCAGGCATAGTGGAAAGATGTACCTTTCTCCGGGACCTTGCGACATTCGTCCAAGAATTACTTTCATAAGTATCTAACCCAGTTATACTAGACTCCATTTGTGCATTGCACGACTAAAGACACCACCGACACAGGAACTTCATTTGCATGACACTTCCTCATTATCTTTTCGGCCAAAATGTGTGCGGCGAAGCAAACTGCTTGGTTTTCAATCGAGTTTATGTCATAGCCCCTTTTTCCTTTGATCAACACGTACTTCTTCTTCATATTGTCTGCCAAAGTGTGATCCCGATCCTTTCCCACGAACTCCTCCACGAGGTTCCACCCTTGGTATGGTAATATTGTGATCCTCCAGATCAACATTTGGTATATGGGGATTCTATTCCCCATCGACAGGTGTCCATCATGTATTAGTAACAATAATTGTCACACACATGTTGTGTTTGCTGAACTTCTGCCAAAGTGCGGCACATTCAACATATTGAGTAGTCATGACTGCACCAACCCATTTTCCCACCTTTGTGGTTCCTATCTCGTCACTCCGCTCTATGGGTAGTGAACCTAATTCAAGTACTGGTGTGGTGCGAACTAAGGGTATTTCTTCCAATCATTAAAATCATAATATGTAAATTTGAGCTACAAATTTTTTCCTAAAATCTCTCTTGAAAACGACACAACTTCCAGAAATAGTGGTGTAAATGTCCCATACTTTGCATCTTTGGAATCCTTTAGTAGTTTGGCACTTGGATTCCCTCAGTGGGATATATGAGGGCAGAGGTGAGATGAACATTGTGCCACCTTCCTCCACTTGTATTTCCTCCACTTCTTCTTCACCAATATTGACTTGCTCAGGTTGCTTGTGAGGTTTCACAGGTTTGGCAAACTTCTTGTCTTGCTTTTTCTTGGTTCTTTCTTCCTTGGTTTCCTTCTTCCTTGGTGATGTTTGTCCATTCTGTGGTGATGGTGTTGCTATTGTGTGTGTTTCAACTATTTTCATGGACATATCAGCGGCTTCCGTGACTCCAGACAATCCCTTCTCACAAAAATTTCACACAACCTCCTCCCAAGATCGCTCAGACGACATAGACAACAAAGTCTCCTACAACTTCTTCGCACTATTAATCACTTGAGCTCTTGATTTAGCAAAGTTATTAATTTGAGCGGGAGTCAGCTATTTATAATAATTCTAGCCTTCAAACCTCATCATTAGATTTGATTTTGTCCCAATTTTGTTCAGATTTCGTCATTAAATGCATATCTATCCTTAAATTCTACCAATTTGCCATCTTAAATGCAATTTTGCACTTGTCTTTTCCCTTTTAATGGCCATATTTCTACTTTATCAAAGAAATTCAACACATTCCCTATTGTAGTGCACCTTTGCCTTTCATCGCAGATTCCTGCGAACTTTGACATATTCCCAACTGTAGCGACGTAATTTCTTCGTCGAAGCTCTCTCTGTAGCATAGTTTATAGTTCAGTGCCCACTTTCAGCTGCATGTGGCACTAAGGCATTCCTTCTTTCTTCTTTAGGGTGAAGCTGTAGGGGCAGGGTTATCCCTGTACAACTTCAACCTAATTCCATTTAATTTTCCTTGAATTAATTCTCCATTTAACTTCGCTAACTGCATTATGCCTCCATCAATAATATACTTAATAACATATGGGCCTAACCAGTGTGTTTTGAATTTCCATGGAAATTTCACAAACTTATTGTCATAGAGGAGAAAAAGGTCTCCTACTTGAAACCTCCTTTTCTTAATGTGCCTATCATGTGAAACCTTTTCTCTCGATTTTTGTACTTATTGATGAAATCCTATTATAAACTTGTCTTCTTCCAAAGCAAGTAATTGTGACATCATTTCTTCCATTGTGTCGGGGTCTGCCATATTTGTAAAAGCTAAAATTCTTAGGCTAGGGACAATGTATTCCATAGGCATCACAATTTCTTGCCCATAAACCAACCTAAAGGGTATCTGACCTGTCAACTTTTTGCATGTAGTCCTATAAGCCCATAATATTGCTGAAATCCTAAGATCCCAATCATCCCTATTTACATTACATACCTTGGTCAATGCATTCTCCAAAATTTTATTGAATGCTTCCATGTTCCATTTTCCTGAAGATGATAAGGAGTGATTTTTTGGAGGTAAACTTGAAATTCCTCAGTTGATGCTTCAATGGTCTTATTCAAGAAATGTGACCCTTGGCAAATTATCAATATCTTTGGACACCCAAATCTGGACAATATGTATTCAAAGATGAAATTCTCAGTAGTTTCTACGCTATAATCTTCTTTACACTTTGTACACACTTCTTCTTTGACTTCCTTACTTTTCTTCATATCTTGTATCTGCAGAGTCAAATTTTCCAGGAGACTCTATGTTTGCATCATACTTGCATTGGTGTCCCCTATAGGCGAAGCTTCTAATTTCATCACAAGTTCTAAAGCTTCATTTGAGTTTCTATCTTTTGTTGCGACAAAGGAAATTTTATATGTGGAAGCAACACAACTATAAACCATTCTTTATGTTGCTGTAGAACTATTTCGAAGCTCACTTGATCTAATAATATCTTGAATCTTTGATCAAATTCCCAAATAGACTCAGTAGGTTTTTGTTTGTTTTCTTTTAAATCTGTGATACACTGCGACTCAGACTTCAGTTTCTTAAATTCTTTTACCAATGTTGTTTTAATGTCTGCAAATTATCTAATCTGATTGCTTGAATACTTCATGTGCCATGTCAACGGTCTATCTCAGAATGTCATGAAAAGCAGGATTTCTTCATATTTTCATCATGGACCTGCTTCGTTATCTAGATTGCTTCACATAATAATCATAACTACTTTGGATCCTCTGATCCAATCCCTTTAAAGATATGTAGCTTAAAATCATCAACCATAATTATTCTCAGAGGGGGAACGGGTGGGGGAAGGATATTTGTAAGGGGAGGGGGATGGGGTTTACGGGTGTAGGGGGATGGGGAAACCCAAAAGCACCCTGATTACTACTTGATTCTGGCTTCGGTGAACTCTTAGGCTGGAAGGGTGAATACTACGGAGTTACTTCACGGTTCGCAGGGAAATTTTCTTCACTTTCAGTCTCACTTAAAAGAGGTCTAAAGTCAATTTCTATAAAAGTATTTGGATCTTGGCCATGAGATCTATTTCTAGTGTCTATTCTATATCTTTTTCCACTTTGGATTTTTCCAATTTCTTCTTCAGATCTTCTCCCAAACATAAGTGACTAAAAGTTTAACTTCATTCGTAAAATTCCCTTTTCGCACAAAAGCATCTTAATCCAAAGTTTTATAGATCTCAAGAACTTACCTCTCTTTGTTATAGCACAAAATCGAGTCTACCGCGATCTCAATAATGAATCCTCCCAAGATTCTATCAATCCAGAAATCAATAGCTCTTGAGATCCTATTGTCGGTGTTCTTGAGTCATTGTATCAATTCAAGAATCCAATCCTTAGGTTCATCTCCTTTAAAATAGTTATTTCTCTCAGTCAACCTTGATATCTACTCGTATAGATCAACATGAAATGAACCGAAGAAGATTTCATATTGATCTTCAAAAATATACTTCTGCAACCACCTTTTCATTGACAAACAAGGGCTTCTATTTTCTTGTTTTGCAAATTCTTGTTCCTTTTATTCTACCCAATCTTGAATTTGTTTCTTTGACAGATGCCACATAAACATATCCCTCAGACAGATCCTGGTCCCGACAATGGAACCATTTGTTGGCTTAGGTTGGGCTAACCCAAGTTTGATTATTTATTATGCACCAACAAATCCCTAATCACTGGCCCTTTCGGCAACGACTTGCAAGCAGATTGTAGTCTCACCCGAAGTGACTATGGGAGGTAGTAGATTCAAGCTTCTGCAACCTTGAGGGATATTGTGATGTGGTGTTTTACTCTATTTTTACTTAATACTTTATTCTTTACTTTGCAGGACTTGAATCATCTACTTTAACCATGCCATAAACATCCATAAATAACATTGCGCGGAAGTAAAATATAACCAAAATACTAGACATAAAGCAAAGATACACAATACTCATACACAAGTTATGCCCATTAAACTATACTTCTTTATATTAATGCTTTGAAACAATGTACAATTCTTCGACCTGCACACCCAACTACAGGTTTTTGTGCACTCAGGTGCAAACTTTAGGCCTCCACGCACTCAATTGTGGAGCCTTTCCTTCTAGACCCAAAAACAGATAGAGATATCCACTTATGCTTGTATCATATGATTACATCAACCTATCTTCTCTTCGACTTGCATATTTTCGCTTTATATACTAATTACATCAACCGGTATATCAGAAATACCATGGTCCAAATCTCATGGATCTCTTAAAACAAGAAACTATTTCCCAAAAACCCATTACAAAAAAAAGGGGCTTTGACCCACCCCGAAGACCCTAAAACATCACACAGTATATAGCTCCACAGTACTGTGCACTCTGCTCCATAAAATGCAGAGTTCTGACCAAGACTTGGACCAAGTTGAGTTGTACCCAACACACCCTAACAAGAATATTTACAATTCAAACCCTAGACACAATGATGTCAATAATGTAAAGAAAATTTTAAAAGAATATTGATTGTATCTTTTACATATTTTACAGGAAGAGAACTTTATAACAAAGCTTATAGTTTGATACATACCTTGATTTGTTCCTTTACAAACTTTGTAAGACATTAATTTTGAAGGGTTTCCTTTGCTATATAACTTCTTCCATGCTTCAAGTCTGTCCTTTGAAGTCTTCTCCATAACCTTTGTGTATTCTGCAATCTTTCTTGCAAAGAGAAGGTTATTAGCATATAATACAAACAAATCTTGATATGAGAGGGAAACCAAACATAAGAAAGGAAATAACGAACAAGATAGTTATCTTTTGGTAAAACGGTGGAGTCTCCCTCCTTATGCATTCTTCAATAGTTATATTCTTCATTTTTGCAATTCCATTTTACTAGGGGTTGTAGGAACAATGAGCTCCCTCTTACTACCTTCTTATTTACAATACACAATTAATTCTTTTGAAGTGTATTATCTTCCATTTTCATATCTCAAAGTTTTTATCATTCTTTTGGTTAAGGTCTTCACTTCAGATCTAAATTCCTTGAACTTTTCAAATAATTTTTCCTTTGTATTGAGAAGATAGAGACATGTTTTTCTAGAGTGATCATTAGTGAAGGTAACATAAAGATGGCCTACAAGATATTTGATAGACATTGACCCGCACATCAGAATGAATGAGGTATAATATTTCTTTAGACCTTGTCTCAATGCTTGTAAAATGCTTCCTTGTATTCTTTCCCAAAGTGCATCCCTTACATACTCCTTCATTATCTTATTTGATATTAGGTATGCTATTTACCATAAGTGAGGGAATTATATTGTAGTGTATATGCCCATATCTCCTATGCCATAATTCGATAGGATTGATCTCCATGTGAAATACAGCTTGAGGAAATGGTTTTATAACTCTACATGGTATCCCTTCACGAACTTCAATAACTTTTGCCTTATCAATGCTTGAATCTTTTCCCAAACCAGAAATTTACCATCTACAAATGAAACCCTATCTCCTTTATCTTATAAACAAGAAATTGAAAGTAAATTGTTTTTCAAACCTGGAACATAAATTATATTGTTGAGATGTAGCTTTGCTCCATTTTTCATCTTCAATGTTGTAGATCCAAGGCCCTTGACTGCATAGCTATTGTTGTCTCCTAACTCCACTACATGAGATGATGGTTCTTTCGATAGGGTATTAAGTTGTCCACTTTCTCTTGTCATATGTCTTTATGTTCCACTATCAATGACCCATTCATTTTCATCATCAAGAGTACCTATAAGTGTAGCCAAGCATCCTTCACTCTTGACTCTCTAAATAAATTGTAGATGATCCTTCCAATCCATATTCCTACAATTCTCACAATATTGATTCCCATCTCCAAGTGACTTTTCCATAGGAGTAACCTTTTTCTTCCAAAATCACTTTTCTTTTTTTCAAGTAATTTCCGACAAAGTGATCTTCAACCTTCTTTGACCTTAGCTCTGATACCATGTCGAGAAATAAATGCTAGTAGTATTTAGGGTTTGATTCCTCTCTTAATAATTACTTATGAATTATGTTGCCTTATTTTACTTCTTATTTAGTTTATCTTTCATCAAGATATTACCAATATATATGTGTATGAAGATAAAAAGAACAAGAGACACAAGATGTAAACACACAACCATGGAAAAACCCCTATAAGGGGAAAACTCAATCAAGAACTCTTCCTTCAGTAGATTCAAATCAAGATGAGGCACTTCTAGACTTCTAAACATAGACAAAGACCTCCTTCAACCACCAAGTCAACCCTTCCTCCTTGTAGATGTCGTTTTCTCAGCCTTCCAAGTGTCAATGTTTCAAAGTGTAGCTCTAGATCAAAATTTTGGCCCCAACAACAGTTGTTTGACTCCCTGACTTTCGAACTTCGACCCTACAACAAAAACAAAATTTTGGCCCCAACTTAAACCTAATATCTTCGTAAATGTGAGAGAAAGTGTTGGGCACGGGATCCCCCAAGGATAGTTTTGGGGCTAAAATCCCATATTTTGGTCAAATTTTGTAATCCAAGTGTAAAGA